>JAPDSC010134279.1:32372-49951 GCA_026290005.1 Latrodectus geometricus
TATATATATATATATATATATATGTTCTACATAATACTTTGAAATACAGTCATTTCATTATATTCAACATTTTATCTTCAGTAAAGAAGTAGAGAGTACAAAATGATAAATTGTATGGTGATTCGTGTAATTTTAGAAACATTTTATCTTAAAACTGAATGCGCATATGTTCTACATTTATTACTGATTCTTGCTTTATCTCTACAAAAAGTAAAATAAAAGTGCTTCCATCAAAATCAGAAAATCCTTTTGTATTAACCTTGTAACCTGACGCAATGGTTAAGAGCCAGTTTTTTTATCTTTCTCTTCTAAAGAAATCACACACTGCAAAAGAATACAAAAAACAAGTACTAAAGGAATTGGACTTACGTAGAAATCATGTCAAATGCTATTTTTGCTGGAGTATTTTATAGGTCGGGATGATCAATTCTTTTATTTTTTCTTCTGCCACAGATTGAGCTAAAAAGTAACTTTATTAATGTATCTATTTAAAAACGCTGCGTGTTAAAAAGAACACAAAAAAACATGTATGCACTCAAAAAACATTTAGATAAATCCCTTCTTGGCAATAATCAATCAGCATATTCTTACAATTGTTTTCGATGTTTCTGTCTAATTAGAACGGCAAAAATGCTTTTAATAAGATATAGCTCAATAGAAAAAATTTAAATATAGCTATTTTTTAAATATCTTCAGGTGAAAATATTATTGCATGATCAAGTTTTTAAGAATTAATCAACTGGTGAAGATAGTTAAAATTTTGGCATGAAAATGAAATAATAAATTTTTTTAAACTTATATATTACAATATTTATTTTTATGAGACACTTTATTTTGATGTCTATATAAATGACGACACATAAAATAAATACAAAATTTGCCTAGTAATATAGCCCAATAAAATTTATAATTTTTATATCTGACTTAGATGCAAAATATATTTACTGAGAATATATGCATTATCGCGGACTTTAAATTTCTTCTGTTGGAGGAGAGGATAGATTCAGAGATGAAGGGGCAACTCGAGTTTTAACCTTGTAATTTAAATCACATTCAAAACTACGAGGCAGTTGTCTAAGTTTAGTAACTTCAGCCGGCAGATATCATTAGCCAGATAAGTAATGATATAATTACATGCTAAAAAACAATTTAATATCTTTTTAAAATATATGAGTTATTCAACTTTTTATAAAGGATTTTGTTTTACAAACGCTCATTCCTCACTGAGGTTTTTTCTCCTATTTGTCAAACAATTTTTAATCTTGAAACAATTACTTATCAACCCTTTATTCAAAGTTAAATTAAACGGACATCAAGTTTTCAGATTTAACTCCACTTTATCAATTTTAAAGTTACGCTTCCTTTTCCATTATAGACGTTGATTGGCAATTCTGAACACCATCAGAATGAGCGGAAAAGTAACCTCCCATATAGTTATGTAGCATAACAAAAATGAGAAATAACTGACAACTGGTCCAAGAAATGCTGAACCAAATATTTTACAAAAATTTTCTTGTTAGACGTAGAGCAGCTGTTATCACTTAATCAAGAAAAAAAGATGGTGCATACCATATTAAATTTGGTATACTTCCTATAAGATTTCCAGTGGATTACCTTTCACATCTTGCTCGTAAATTTGAGTTGCATCGAAATCGATGTTTTCGTTAAGCGTGCATTTTTAACAACTTTATATGATGTTAACATGTAGTTATACCTGATAATGTACAACTTCCAGATAGATCATAGCTTACTATTTTTAAGTGATATTTATAAGCAATGATAAATTATTTTCAGGTTTTGCATTTTAAATAAATAAAGAAAGAGGTGAATGTTGATTAGAGAAAGAGAGAGTATTAACTTTATTTCGATTATCTCTTTATTTCAGCTACTTTATTCCATATATTCAGATAATATAATAGGTTATGTAAATCAATTGTGGCGAAATTTAATTTCATAAAAATTACGTAATAAATGGCATAAAAATGGCTGTGATAGATATTTTTAATGACTATTGTGATACATTGAAAAAATAAAAAGTATCGTGAAATATAATTTAAGAAAAATATTTCACACATTTGTAATCAAGTACACTTCAAAAGTAATTAAATCATCTAATCTTATTTCCTTCATCATTTTTCAAATTTATTAGTTCTGCAAGTTTTTCATTTTCAAATCTCATTTTAGAATTATAAAATAAAATTATGAAACACATTAAACTTTTTCCCACATTCATTGCTTTTCTAATTTTCTAGGACATTTTATTCATACACGTTACCAATTTATTTAATATATTCCCAAGTAAACAATAAATTCCTCTTTCATCTAAAAGCTTTATTAATGACAAGCAATCAGAAGAGAATTGCATTTCGTGGTAAAATATCAACACAAAATATCTTAAATGATAATGGGAAATTTGATTCAAAACTGAAACTACATTGAGCAAGAAATGATGATAAGAAAACTGAAATATAAACATAAAGGCAAAATAAGTAATTGCATCATTTATCAAAGAAACACTTTTGTTTTTATCTATTGCAAATAAATTATTCTGAATGTTAAATATATATGTCAAACAAATAAATATTATTAGTATACTCTTAAAGGATGTGATAATAATTTACTTTTGCTTTTCTCTTTTAAAGCATGTTTTTAATTCATGAGCAATTTCCATTGCGGTTTATCATTTAATCTCATAATACTTTATTCTCTGTTGCATAATATATGAAAATTATTTTAAATAAATTTATGTTTAATTAGAAAAATAATTTTTATAAAATATTTTCATTTTCCTAAATATGAACTTGTAAATCTTGAACATATTTAGTTTCTATTCCAAATATGATTTATTTCACTATTTCTCAACCCTTGTTTTTGTAGGGGCACACTTTTAACACTTTTAAAATTTAGCGTCACACAAAGAAACACTTTTGCTTCTAAACTTATTTGCGAAGTTGTTTGCATACTTACAATTTACAGTTTAAAATAATTCATGATAACAATTTGGAATGCAAAATAAAATAACATAATATGTTCGAAACAAGAGTATATTCATTAATATAAAACAAGAGTACGTTCATTAAGAGATTCATTGCAATGTAATAATAAGGATACTTTTAATGCAAAATTTGTGCTTGTTGTTTTTGATAACTTCATGAAATTTCTTTAATTAAGAGGTTAATGAATTAATGACATTCCATATGCGTATTCAGAATATCGGAAACACTCCCAAAAAGTTTTTCTAAAATTGGAAAAACAATAAATATTATATATGCACAAGTAAATAAAACTTCAAGTAATATCATAAAATATCAATACTTTTTCAAACATTGGGAAAATTAGTTAACTTTTTGAATATTGTTAATTTTTTAAAAATGAGTTGCGGTGTGCGAGTATGAAATAAAAGGTCTGATGTAGTATTTGCTTTTTCTCTATCTTGTACCAATTTTATTTTGTTTTATCTTGTACCCATTTTAACATCCGACTTGCGCAGGTGGCAATATGTTTCTATATAATTCTTACTTGTAATAGTGTTCTAAACGACATATGAATTTTGAAAAATAGTTCTGAATCTCTAGGAATATTTTATCTTCAAAATTCTTAGAAGTGTTGACATCAAAAGAATAAATACGTTTAAAACAATAAATTCAATAAACTTTAATTTTCCACCGCAGAAACGTATTTCAAATATATATGTTTTTGTGAATATTGAAATTGAAATATTGATGTGAAATGTATTGTTATGCCTCAGTTACGTCATCTAAAGTATGGATTTGTCATTTATTTAATGTGATAAGAAGTTATGCACTGCTAGATATGATAAATAAAGAATGCACATAAAATTATATATATATATATATATATATATATATATATAATAAAATACAAATTATATAGATTATAAAAATCAATAATATTTAGAATCCGAAATTAAAATTTAAAAATTTAATATAGCAAAATATTTAATAGTTAGAATCTAAAAATTTTAATATAGTTTCAATTTAAATTACAAATTTCAAATCATGAGTTTTGAAAAAAACTTTTTTAGTGCTAGAAGAAGTGTTTTTTTTTTTTTTTTGTGTGTATTGAATCCAAGAACGTCAGCAGTAGAATGGTAAATTTGAAGGAAATTTGTTTTTCCAGCAGAAGATTTATAAAAAATTATATAATTTGGTTAATTATAATAAAATAACATAAAGCTACTTTAAAATGTTATCGTATTAAGAGCAAGATACCAATGTTTTACAATGATATAGTGCGAATGTATGGTTGTAATACATTGGTGTGCGATGATTACATTCTAAATTCAGAGCGCTTATCTACAAGAGCATCATTGACTTCAGACCATCAGTAGCTAACAAGATCTTCTAGTGAAAAATTTTATTGCTTTCTGGAAATATCACTACCGGGAGATATAATGATACTATTATTCAAATGTATTAACTGTTCACCCAGTCTTGTTGAAAACGTTATATTGTATATCGAGATGAAGATTCACATGTAAATCAACCAAAAACAAATAAAATTATTTTGCAATATTAAAAATTCACTATAGTTACGAAATTACTATATATTGAATTCCGGATACCGTATTGCAATATATGTTTCAACATCATTCCGTTGTTATTCTGATTGGCGATGAGTTAAGGAAACTGAAAAAATGCTCTCATTCAGGGGACAAATTATAATTTTTCACAAATTGTAGTAAATAATATAAATTTTTATTTTTTAAAACAAATTACATTGTGGAAGTGCAGGAAGAACTAAGAATCTTCCTAAAGCCATGTTTTAAGTTAACTTAAGTAATTCACATTCTAATAAATTTTCATTCGATGCCTTGCAGAATAAGGACTTTTCTGAGGACATAGAATAAGGATTCTATCTTTACGGAATCTCTGCGAATTTCTCCATTCCATGACATTTTCTCATTCAATCAAGGCATGGGATTTAAAAGCAATTTTATATTGGTTCCCTGACTTTGCTGTGAGGAAAGCGGATTATAATTCTGGTGGACAAAAGTTTTCACAAAAAAAAGCTTTTTGAAATCTAGAGAAACACTAAAAACTTGGTCTACCAAAAGAAGAAAATACTTTTTATGTATTTAAACAGCAAAAAAACTGTAAGGCACTCCAGATTTTGAGGTGTTAATAGGATATTCAAGGGATTTCAAGCTTCATACATATTTAAAATACGAATGTAATTTTATTTTCTGAAATCTATTTTCCTTATTCCTCTCTTCATAGTTGAAATTTATTTTTGGAGGGGTTCACCAATCATAAATTATGATTTTGAATGAATATATTTAAGAAAGAAAATTAGTTTTACTTCCACAAATAAAATTTTTCATTTGCATTGTAATTAAATTATAAAAAAATCTAAAATACAATGGTCTATGATGCACTTTAAAAACAAAGAGTATTTTAATTTTTTTTCTGGCAGTGATAAATAACGAGGTCCTTAGTAAGTTACCTTATCTATAATGTTTGAAATATTTACAATTACTCAATTTGAGTTTTCCCTAACATGAAGCTTATTAGCACAATTACTAGTGATTATTTAAAGACTATTACATGGCCTTGTGGCCTAGCCTGAATACCTATGGTAAGAGCTCTGGACTTCGGTTCAAGAGTGTGTGGTTTCGATTCCCATCTCTCTTATGAAAGATTGTACATCTTCGGAATCAACTTTAAATTGTAGGTTCCTGTGTCATTAGATTTTGTGTACGAAGAATGTTTATTGGAATACAAAGCTTATTTTAAGCGTTGTGCTGTGAATAATCTTAAAACAGTTAACGTACACTTATCATTCAATAATGTTTTGAGATAATCCGAACACCTGTGCCAGACAACCACTAATCTTTACAGATAAAGTTTTGTATTTCTGTTTGTTCCTTAAAGTCTCTTCAAGAGTTGAATTGAGAAGGACTGCTAGAATGAAGTTTGAAAAAGCTTGCAGGTCTTTGGACAAATTAAAGCATGGGCTTTATTCAGTTTATAATTTTGATAAAAGTGTTTGTCATTAATTTAAACTGAAATAAGCAGTGGTTTTAACTCATTGTAAAGTTGATTTTACATAAAAATTGCCAAGCAGAATAACGGAATTGCCTTTCAGAAATTTTGATCTTTTCAAACATGATGCGCATTATTCTTTAATTCTTTTAACATGATCATCTATGAAAGAACACTAAGAGCTCAGAAAAATGCGCACATCATTTCTGTTTTCACATTGCATAACTTAAATGAATAAAGGAATGTTTATTATATTTTTTCAATTTTTAAAAATTTAATGTCTTTGTCCCTTCTAGTGCCTTCCCCAATAAACTTCTAATTGGATATGCATTGAAATAAAATAATTTACATTAAAAATAAGAATTGTAAGTTATAACTGCAATATTAACTAAAAAAAAATTTTTAAGTTCTGTGTTTGATTCAATTTTTTCCATTTTTCAATTTCATTTTGTGGGGAAAACAAAAGCCTCTAAGAATCAAAGCAAATAAAAGGTATTGTAATAACAGCAATAAATAGAGTTCAATGTGGCTTGACTCCGGGACCACACTTTTAGCAGTATTATCAGGTCCCGACTCCTTTCCAACAGTTGTTTAACAATGGAAGATGAATGTTACCCTTTTTTCTTCTGCATGCATATATGTCGGATGTCGGTCAGGAAAGCCCAAGCATATCCGACATATATACATGCATATATGTGAATATGGCCCACTGTCTTTGAAAAGTCCTCATAGGTGTCAATATACGCCGTGGGTGCTAACATGCCTTATAATGGCCTTTGACTGTAGGCTATGTCCTAAGCAGCGTCAAAGTACTCCACTACCAAAAGTACTCCACTAGGAAGTTCGCACATTTTCAGACATTTGAGTGGTATCTTGAATTTCGATAGTAGCCCATACAATTAGGCTATTGTTGCTATGTGAATGGAAGCTTCAGTGCTCTATATGAAGGCATTTTATGGCAGTTCTGTACATAAACATCGAAATGTAATTTCTACTTGACACTCTAATATTGTTCATTGGTACAGTCTCCGAAAAAGGGGTACCACAAAGCCCTTTTATAACACGACTGTAAAAGTGCATTATTGATTAAAGAGTACGCCTTTTCAAGAGAAGATATTCAAACGTCAAAATATCTCAGAAATAATGAGAAGTTAAATTCATTTTTTGTAAGATGTGCTTTTCGATATAGTAGTTCTGGTTTCTCGTGGAGCAATATGAGGGTAATGTTGCACATCAACCTACAGCATGCACATCTATTTGGATGCGAGTATGAGAATATATTAGGTTTAATTTCTTGTCATTCGTAAACGTAGTTATAAAAAGTGAATTCTTATAAAAACTTTATTACAGCTAGGTTGTCTCCTGTGCGGAGTATATCTTTCTATAAAACTTTTTATGTAGATATTCATCATGAGAAACTAAACTGTCGAAAAGTCCAATTTTAGATGTTATCACAAAAATATTTAAATAAATTTCACTATTGAGCTACAGTTAATTTCTATTTATTGCATAATGTAAAACACTATGCAATAAATAGTATATTTATAACATAATGTCAAACACATAAAATTTAAAGTAAGCACTGAGGAAAAATATATCATCATGCAAAAACATCTATATCACTATCAAAATTAAAATTTCATTCAGAATCTGATTAAAATCATCAGAAATTTATATTTTGATACTCGGTCAACATTTGTTAGCAGTGATGTCTGATTTGAAAAAGGAGACAAAAATAATATGAAAATTTAGAGAGATAAATACAAAGTACTTCAAACGTCGCAGTTTAGTGGACATAGGTCGGTGTAAACCTAAATAAACATCTAATGCTGCATTTAATTCATTTCCCTGTTTAAGCAATAAAAAGTCGAAAAGCGCTCTTCGATAAATGAGGAAAATTATATGTCTACGAGATGAGAAAATTTTATTAGATTTGAGTTGCTCGTGTAAATCGCGGGATGAGCAGCCAAAGGGTTGAAAAAGAATATGGGAAAATGCAAGCAGGAGAAACAAAGCTTTATCCCTCGTATTTACCAGATCTGTCAGGTTTTGATTTTTACAGCTTGATGGAATGATATATAATTTTTACTATTAAGCAATATTCAAATTGTCCAAATAATTTCAAACTATTCTGTGGCTAATCCTTAGTCTCTGGACAGCTAATATGCTGGTCATGATCATTTTCGGGCATTTTTGTGATTTTGTAGATAATTTCGACAATGGGTATGTCTGTGAGAGGTGCACCTTTAACGTCAAATATATATAAATGGAATCAATGAAACCAAAATGACACCTAATTGGCTGATACAGTATCGAGATCATAAACACCATTCCTGATTTTCAAGTCCCACTCTTGTATTTTCTCCTTTTTAAAAAAACTTTAAATTTACTGCATTTTTTCTTTGTTGACTTTATACCTTTACAATTGAATGAACTAAATAAAAAAACAGTAAAATATACTTTTAGTGCGAAATTTGGTCATTCCAACGAACATGAATCTGAAATTATATGATCAAAACTTAATGAGATATCGAGTTTTACAGTCATCGACGGAATGAATACTGGATACCTTTTTACATGAATTATAATATAATAATCCTTATATTATATGCAAATGTTATCCTTGTCTTAAAACCGGTCAATTTTTTCTAAAGTAGAATAACTATCATTTATCATGTCTCAGATATAACTGATTAATGTCTTATTCATCATTGTGAACACAAGTCATTTTTCACAAGTTAAACAATGACATTTTTTATAGTTCCCATATAGTATTTCTGAAAAACGAATTTTTTTACTTATCATAAATAGTAAATTGATCTAAAGATCACTGCAAGATTTATTTGTTCCTTATAAAATATTGATAAAGACATACAGTTTGCATAATTTTCTATTATATCAAATCAAAGTATATTTTAAATTTACATGTTTTGAAATTTTCATGTAAACAGCCTTTATAAAAATATTTCTCTTATAAACTTTAGGAAAACCTGTTTGTTATCCAAGAGCTTAAATATTTTATTCTAGGATATGGTGCGTGTGTTTATCTTTTCCTTATTTTTAAAATTTATTTCTTAAATAGTGCTGAAAAAAAATAAATGATTTATCAAATTAAAAAGAATTTCCAAAATTAAAAATATCTTTATTACAGTACATTTGCATAGTATTTAAATTATTTTTTGAATATTTAAATTATTCAAAGATTTTAAATTATGAACTTTAATCTTTGTAAAAACATTTTTATGAAACATGAAAAAACTGTAAAAATTTTCAGCTTATTAATTTATAAATATTCAAATTGTATCCAATCTCTCCTTTCCCTCCCAAAGTTTATTAAATCCTGCAAAAATCAAAAAATGGTAAATTTATCGGAATTGCATAAGCTGTTTCAAATCAAATGAAGATACTTTTCCAATGTTCGAATCACTTTCGAAACTTTCACAACTGAACTAAATTATACTTTTTTCTTCAACTTTTCCCTTACAATTGAGTAAGGAATAAAATGTAAGAAGTCAAAAAAAGTTTTCCATTTCTACTTTTAAAAAGAAATTATTTTTTTTCAGTCTACTATTTCTGTGTTTCCATCAAAATTGTTATAACTTTAGAATAAAATTTCTCGCCAAGAAAGGGTAAATTCTAAGTCAATATATAATATTTTCCTTTGCCATATTTGCTAAAGCTAGATGACAGCTGCAGGAGTAAATAATCGTGGTTTACAAAAAATAAAACATTTTTTAAACATTTTCACTTTTTAAGAAAATACTGCGAATTTTTTAGAAATAAAAAAAAAACAAAATGAGCTCAAGATTTCAATTTTTAAATTAAGAATTTATTATTTTATGTAAAAAAAGCTAATATAAAAGGTATACTTTGAGATATTCACACACATCTAAATAAATAAAATCCACACTTTATTCATTGAAATTTTCCTTATGATATAATAACAAAAGACGAAATGAAAGCAGATGCAAATGAGAATGCTGGTGTCAGGTTAACTGAAAATATAAATTATGCCTCATTACAAAATTTGGAGCATGGCATAATTAATTAATAGAAACCATTATTAATGCTTATTTGATTGACCGAAATTGTGAGCTGTTTTTTAAGTTTTTATGTTTTTAAACATTCTGCATACAAAATATATTACTTTTCTGTCAAATACAAATGTTTATTTAACAAAGTAAAGAAACTTTAATGTAGAATTGAATTTAAAATACAAAATGTAAATATCTATAACACAAAAAGTTATCATACTACTTCTACTCTAAAAATCAAACACAACAATGTGTCATAAAATCTGAGGTATTGTAATAACATCTTACGAGCTCATCACAATTGATGCCCCGAGAACCAATCAAATCGCAGTAACCTAGTTACTAATAAGTTTTCATTGGGTATACAATATGTTTGAATGATAAAAAATGCTATATTTTACTGGAATGTGAATTTTGTAGAAGAATATATAATAATTTATGAAAAAAGGATATTTTTTTAATATTAAAATCTAATCTTAAAAATAACAATACCTCTAAAAACAAAAACTGATTAGGCATCTGTAAAAAGTGTTAGAATTTTTATTTTAATCGATTGTCTCTTTTATGCTGAAAATAACAAGTTGGTAGACAAGTAACTTTATATTCCTGTATTATGAAAAAACTAAATCAATAAAAAATAAGATCAGGCCGAAAAAACTACACAAGTACTACTGACCATAGAATGATTGAAAGGACAAAGAAAAGAATATCATAAGATACTTCAAGAATTGTAATTAATGCAATAAGAATTACAATTCATTCTATGACAATTAAGAAAACATTATCAGTTTTGACCTAAAACATAGAATTGTAAAGAAAATACTTTTATTTAAATTTTAAGCAATTCAAGAAATAAATTTAATGAGAAAATATTAAGTTGTCGGTGGATGCAAATAATATGGAGTGATAAGAGTAAAATATTACTTCGCTCATATTGAAGTTTGAAAGTATACGAAACATACAGTAAGAGGAAACCTGATGACACCAATGCAACATTTTAATGAGTAACTGCATTCTGAATAAAAAAAATACATCGATACTATCCTGGAATTAAAATGAATGCGTTCCTTCAAAGATCTCATCTCCAATAAAGTATCATTTATCTTCCTACAGAATTCAACCCCATGTTATATGGCAAAAATATTTAAAGACTAATTGAAAAATATTGGAGTATAGATTTATTTTCCTGTTCTGGAAACAACCCTGACCTGAATCCATTGCTTCGTCTACTCTTGACGCAATGCCACAGACGTCTCCGCCACCAACGGTGAGATGAAAGAAAAATGTATACTGAATGGAGAGAAATTGTCTTGACTGACGAGCCACGCTTCTGTCTGCAACACCAAAATGGTCACTTTCGAGTCTGGAGACACTATGGGAAGACAATGCAGAGCAGCTGCGTTATGCACAACTACACTGGTCTTGCACCGGATATTACTGTATGGGGTGGTATTGAATATCAACTACTCCAAGATGTTGGACTACATACTACATCTCCAAGATGTTGGAGAAGTTGTGATTCCTTATTTTCAGGGCTTGCCTACAGCCATATTTCAACAGGATAATGCCCGACCACACGTGGCAAGCATAGTTTAAAGAATATTCGTCAATCACCATATTGAACTGTTTATCTCGACGGCTCACTGTCCGTATCTTTCGCTGATGGAAAACATGTGGCCCATGGTTGCTCAACTATTGACCCAGATTATATTCCCAGCTACCACACCAGATCAACTTTGGAAACGTGTGGAGGTTTCTTGGTCTGCAGTAATCTATGAGCACATCCAAACTCTCTTTGAATCAATGCCGAGGTATGTGGCAGTGGTGATCTCCAACAATGGTGGCTACTCTGGCTTCTGATTTTGGCAGGAACCACACTTCAAAGAAGTCTATAAATTTTATGATTTGATACTTGGTCGATATGTTATCCACAAAATGAACAAAATGAATCAAAATTTTGTTGTGATATTCTCTTGCTTTTTTGATGTTGCAATTTGAGTGGGAAGCAGTGTATTTTTTGAACATCTTAATAGAACATCTTAAGAAATATTGAAAAAGACAAATCTCTGACAACAATTTTGCTGAGGATGGATAAGACCTCTTATCCTTTTAATTTATTTCAATCAACATTAAGATATTTATAACGATTTTCCAAATAATTTTAATTTTTAAAATATATAGAGGGCTGTAGCTTCCACCGAAAACGTTCTTTAGTTTTCTGAGAAACAAAAGCAATTTGAAAAACAAGAAATTTTTTATATTTTTAAGGACATATACCATACATTTGGCTTATAATTTAAGAGGAGAGATTCAATGCCTTGCATGTTTTGGGGGGTCTCCTGTGGTGAGTCGGAAGGTGTAATTTTAAAAAAAGGAGAAATTCTTAAATCGAGCCGAGTTACTGGATGACATGCTTGGTGAAATGAGCAGCTTTGTAGAAAGTCTAAAACACCATTAGTTACGCATCTAATTATTAACAAATGCTGTAATGAAATTTCGAAATGAAACAAACTTAAAGTTTTATATATCAGCCAGAAACAAACGCAAACTATAAGCCCCATCCAATACCATAGTCTTTAATTAAATTGTGAACAAAAATTTATTTGACAGGAAAGAATGTTATTTAGGTCAATAGTTAATTCAATTATTTTTAAAAGTATTTTGATATCCTTACAAATATCAGAAAAAATATTCCCTGGAAAAAATTGTTTTTAAAATTAATTTTTTTTCAAACTGTTAATTTGAAAAACTATTTCTTGATAAATAATTTTTATACAATATTAAACGAAATCACAAAAATAACATTTAGAAGTTCAAATTTAATTTAACAAATTGACTTTTGAATATATATATATATATATATATATAACAAAATTTAAAATAAATTATTTTAAGTGTTTTCACTGGAGGGTTTTTTTTAATGTATTGAATAAAAGTATAACTCGTCATTCTATTGTGAATAAGTCCTGAATACAAAATTTCCTATATATGAAAAGAATGAGCACATAATTTTTTGATTCAAGCTTTGATCTCTGAACAAACCATCAGATCTTCAAAATATGAACTTCCTACATCAATATATTTCTGCGTCCATCCTCTATTTCCGTGTCTGGAAGGAATCTAGGAAGTCCTTAGTTAATATGTTCTTAACAACTTTAGAACATGGACTTCAATTTTGTCAATAAACATCTATTGTTTTCTTTCAGCTCTTTCTACAAGCGGAGAAGCAAAAATTACATGAAGGCAGATGTCCTGCTTCGGATCAAGTAGTCGGCAATGGGGAATGCCATGTGACTAAGTGAGTTATCATAGTGAAGTTTCATCGAATATTTGATGTCCCTCCCCACACATACAAGAGCCTGCATTTTAATTGGTTAAGAAATTCTGCATAAATTAATAAGTTGGTAGTCTATTCTGTTAGTATTGTTCTTGTTATTTCTAATCTACCATCTGATTGCATCAGACCAGATCACGGAGCTCATGACATTAATGAATTCCGATAGAAAAAGTGGACAGTTATGGATATCCTCCCAGTCTATTCCAAGATGAGCTGAAATGAGGCCTGTTCTTGCCGGCATTTAGTGCAGAGAGGAAACCTTTATATTTTCTACTATTCTTTAATTTTTCTAAAATTGGCAAGTCGGAACAGACATGTGTTGAATTCTGGTTGCAAAAACTTGAAATGGACAAATACTCAGATGTCAGGTCGACAATGAGTATTGCTTCAATGCAAGACATGATCAAGTACGTTTTTCCAGGGGGCAGAGATGGTTGTATGTACTACTTTGACCAGTCTTTTTAGTTCAAAATCATAATCGAACATCTTAGTTACAAGAGTCAGAGAAGTCCGAATTAGTTTCACTTTATTTCAATAGTTCTTCATAGTGCAAAACTCCAAGTTGTTTTTGTTTGCCCATTAACAACTGTGGTATATGTTTTGTCCAAAGATTTTGTATTTACAAATCTTCTCTCGTTATTGCATGAACTGAAAATATTGAAATGTTTTTAAATATTTATGTATATAAATGTCAGTGGTATGTTAGATGAAGGTCTGATTTCAAAACATTGCATACATGCTTTATACTTCCCTCCAAGTCCTATGTGACGCCTTCTCGTGGCCGAAGGGTGCACCTTGTCAGAATGAGCGATGTACGTTGGGAGTGTATACTCCTAATAGGCTCCCCCAAGACCATTTCACAATCTCAGCTACTGAGCCAAATTGTTTTCTCCCTTTGGGTGTCTGGTCTTGAACTAAAAGAAGCTGCTCTTTTTTATTCTCTATGAGTTTTATATCCATAAACTCAGGGACTAGATATAGCTGTTGTAAGATCTTGAAGAATTAGTAACAACATAACAACATTGCTCCAACCTGGTTGTCATTAGTGTTTTCTGATGAAGGTGTCCAGAACGAGGTAAGCCAGTGAGGTCTACATGGCCATTTTTGAAGAAGTTGTCATATTTCCTGGCTCTGAATCTTGACAATCTGTTCTTGCACTCTCCTTTCCATACCTAGATTAGTGGAAGAACTTTGGATTCACGAATTAACGTTGACACATCCCCAATTCACAAACTTTCAGAGACCGAGTGAGGAAGAATATGGTCACCCTCCCAATTACTGTTGATCTGAATGGAAGCAGCTTAAGCAACTGAGCAACTTGAACTCAATCTTCAGACGAGAAATCCTTACTTATAAAACAGCCGCTGAATGGTTAATGGTCCTTCAATTAAGCAGTTTCTAATCCTTACCCAATTACATCCGCTAGTGCTAATGTAACAAAGAAACCATTGTTCTTCACTCTTATTTTTCTAACTTTGAAAGAACAATTTCAAAATAAAACTAAGTTTCACCTCCGAATAAAATGCGTTGTAAAAGAAGATTCACTAGAAAACCTATAATTTGTATCAGGGAAAATGTTATTATTGTCTTAACAATTATAGTTCAAAGGAAAGATTGCCTAATTGGTTAGGGTGTTCGTTATCGTTCCCGGGAAATACTGAGCTCGAATCCCTATCGACTAAAGGTCCGTCGTGTTTGCTAATGGCAGCTGAAGTACATGAAATATCTCCTTGTCACAATGTCCTCCATGTGCAAGGATACCTCTGAGAATTCTAACCTAATTCTGGGATCTTCCACTTAGACCTTGCTTCTAAATTACGAAGACGTACCCACTTTTTGGGTAATCATAGCACACCTACTGAGCGTCCCACAATTCAAGTTACCATAACTTCCGCCAGTTATACGGCTGCAAGGTGAAAATCCTAAAGTAACCGAAAAATAAAAATAAATAAACTTTAGCTCAAAAATGTTTGAATTCAGATAATTCTAAAAACGTTTTTCATGTGCGAGCATTTTAATGATACTTAGTTAAGTTATTGTGACAAGTGTTTTTTTAATGAGAACTTAATAGAGATCTAGATCTATAATTTATACTGCTTTCTGAGCTCGAACTACGACAAGCACCTTTCATACTGAAGGTCTCGGCACTAACCCTTCAACTCCAAGATCGATTATATATTTTAACTTTGAAAAGAACATACTTTCAGTGTTTTATTTCTCTTTCAATCAAAGTTCCTGTCTGATCTTATCAGTATATAGTACATTATACGAAGTATAAATAAGGCTTTTAAAAGCAGTTGTGGATCTTGAGATATAAATTCGAGGGAATTTGAAAATATCTTCAGAATAGCAAATCAAAGTTTTCAATCACAACAAGGACAATTTTCTATCTTTTGGATTAATTACGCAATTTTGTGAGTGAAGTTAAATTTCTAGGAACATAATACTAAATATACTTTACATAGAAAGTATATTAGAGCTAATATTAATATTAAATTTTTCAAAATATAATCACAATATTTAACAGTTGGTAACTGGAGCCTTTAATAACGTGAATCTAGAGATTTTAACCATTAATAATGAATTTGCCTTAGATATTTTTTAAGTATTTTTCTATTTAGAATGGGCATAAAAATGAATATATTTAACAATTAATAATATGGAACCACTAATAATATGAATCTAGAGATTTTAAGCAGCAATGAAAAATAATAATGTATTATTTAAGATTGCAAATATTTTTGTATTCAGAATTTGCGTAAAACAATCAATCAATACTTATTATATTAATTTTTGTTAACATTGACAAATGAACACAATTGATTTTATTTCATCATTCACTGAGGTAATTTGCTCCAAGACATCTATAAAATGCGCAATACAACATTTTCAATTTAAGAGCTGTTGAATATAAAATATTTAAAATTATAAACATGCATACAATATTAAAAATTTATATTAACATTGATTAATAATTATCGGTAGTAGTTTTTATGCGCTTTTGATTTTTGATAAAAATTATTTGTTACACGCATTCTTTTTTTCAAGTCATTAGTGACCGTAATTTCAATAATATTAGCATATCGTTTCTTGTGCAACGTTACCTGAGACATTTAAAATCAATTTTTGACGTTTCGTTAAAAATATAACATTTCATAAAAATAATATAAATCAATACATTCAGATACAACCCATAAACTGAGAACTTGATACTTATTTAAACGTATGCTTGCATATATAGTAGACGCTTGTTTTTATGAACCCGTAGGGACTGGTAAATAGATTTTACGAACTCGTATAAACTGGTAAATAGTTTTTACGATTTGTAGGGAATGTAAATACTTTATACAAGCTCATACGGATAACGAAATATATGCATAAATCTATATCAAAACCATGGTGTAAAAATATGAAAATGAAATAAATGATAAAATATAAAAGCAAACAAAAAAGTACGGGAAATTAAGTTCATAAATAAAAGTGTTTAAAATTTTATCTCGCAAATTAGAAATAAATTTAATATTGTGTTTCTGGACCATGTTAGGAACTAAACACGGCTTCGTAGAGTCATGAATATCATAAATTAGAGATTCGTAAAAATGATCGTCTATTATATATCTATATGTATATGAGCTATGTAAGCAAATGTATATACATACACACGTGAATGGATTAAATCACAAAATTGTCTAACTTGTTCTTAACCTCAAACTTAACTTAAACGTAATTTATTCTAATACGAAATTGCTGTAAAATTTCTTTTATCAGGAATATATATTTCTTCAGGTGTAGTGTTAGTACAGATTATCCGGAACTTTGATGTATTCAAGAACAGAGATATATGGTCATTTTCTCTACTTTGAAATTATTCTTTAATCTAAACTGATGGCAATGTAGATAAAATATTTATGGCAATGGATTTTAATTCTTTCATTATTCCCACATTGAATTTTTATTGACTATTTTTCCATTTTTTGAAAACTTCTATTTTTGAATATCTCAGTGATCGTTATTCCAAAATTCGTTTTGTTTCGTTCATTTTCGTTTATTCCAAAATACCGTAAATAAGAAATGCATTGTCGACTCCGTACTGTATAAGTTCATGACTAAAAGCAATTTTAAGATCTTATCCATGCCTTAATTGATATGCTTTTAGGTATGTATGTATGTATGTATGTATGTATGTATGTATGTATGTATGTA
>JAPDSC010134279.1:49961-60577 GCA_026290005.1 Latrodectus geometricus
TATGTATGTATGTATGTATGTATGTATGTATGTATGTATGTATGTATATGCCAATAAGTATAGGACACCTGTGATAGAAAAGAAAAACTAAGTTTATTCAAAATCAATAGTTGGTAGAGCCTCCACAATTACAGCGTGAACCTTCCGGGGCATACTTTCCACAAATCTTTGTATTACACCTAAGGGTATTGTCTTCCACTCGACTTGGAGTAGACATACAAGTTCCTTCACCGATTTTGGACGGGTAGTGCATCCCTTAATTTGTCGATCCAACTCGTCCCAGAGATTCTCGATAGGGTTCAGGTCTAGATTTTGGGCAGGACAGTCCATTCGAGGAACTCCATTGGAATCATACCAAACCTTAATTAACCTCGAAACGTGACAACTAGCATTGTCGTCCTGAAAGTAACAGGTTTACAATTTTCCCTTCCAACTTGAAAATAAAATGCCGTTTTTATAAGTGTGTTTAAAAACTTTTAACTTACTTTGAAACTTTACCAGGATCATTTAATATATATATTTGTGTGTGTATATGTATGTATGTATGTTCATAAAAACAATTTAAAAGATTATAAAATTACTTTTACATGTTATGAGCAATTTCTATTTAAAACAAGTGTGATAATAAAGTAAATTCTACTAATATAAGCGTTCTCTCCTTTCAGTATATAAATTACTCGAAAAAAAATTCTTAGCTTTTTGTAACTTAATTATTTTAATGATGGTTTTTTGCAATAATGCATTCAGAACTATTTTAATCCTTATTACTCATTTGCTTTGATTAATCTTTAAAATGTATTTTTCCCACTGTAGAAGGTAACTAATGAGGAAAAATTTTATAATTATCTCTAATTCATTGAAAAAATAAAAAAAACCAATTGATATTTAAAAATAATTATTTTATTTACTTTTGAGTAATTGTTGAACGAAGCTTCTCACAATAAGCTTATTAACAGTTTTGAAAAAAAATACTAATTATGTTGAATGATAATTCATGCGTAACTTATCTTATAGTAAAAATCTTAATAATATTGTTTTTTTATCCATCTAAATAAAAAAATATAAGAAATAACATTTTCATATTCAGTATTTTAGACGAGGTTCAAATGTTTTTATAATATATAGAGTCCTAAATGTGTTATAATTACCTTAGACCTTTAAGTTTCCAATTACGTGATGTCCGATTCTTGATCTTTCGTGTCATAAAAGAAATTATTCATTAAAATGAATACCTAAGAATTTCAAGAAACTTTATTTTGTTTGATTTGAACACTTTTCAATGGGAAGTTTCATTTGATTTCATAAGAAACTTCTTTAATAAAGAGTCATTTTTATTTTATCACGTCATATGAAATTTGAAAATTTGCTTATTTTTTCACACAATCAAGCGTTTTTCGAAAAAAAACTGAATAATCAAAATATTTCGAGAATGCTTATCTTAAACTTTTTACGTCCACTTTATGGTTGGATTTTAAATTTAAATATTCTGCCCACTGCATTATGGGAACAATCACTCAAGACCTGTCACCGTCCCTGTTTCATTTTACAACTATTATGTCGGAGATGAAACTTCTTGCAAAAACAGCGGCATATCACAGCACACAAAATTAAATATATAAAAATTTCATTCGAATGTTGCTATGAATGTGACACAGAATCCCTCTAATTTTCATTGTTTATCTTTCTTATGGTACAAATTACAATTAGCAGATAGGTATAATAATTTTTCTTACAGTTGAGGGTAAATAAATAGTATTTACCTTCAACAGTGTTAAAGCCATGATGAACTCTAGCGGTGAAATTAACTAGAATGAAAGCTATCCATGTTTACAAATTATTTTGAATTCTGAAGAAGAGTTTGTCAATAAGCAAAAACTGAAATAATATACGTTTAACAACAAATTATGGATTTTTTTTAAATAATTTATTTCACTGACTGTGTTTAATAGCTTTCGAAATCCAGTTAGCTAATAAAATTAGGAATATCTTTGAAAATTATCACATACGAGTCTGTCATTCTCCTTTGGGGTGTGATTTAGAACATTCTGATTAAAAATGTCTCTTACTACACTTATTTTCATTATGATTATATTCATTATTTCATTATGATGTAAGAATAAAATAGGATTCATTTTATTAATTATTGCTGATAGCTTTTAAAATACAATTAGTTACCGAAAATAGTAATAGCTTTGAAAATTTTCACATGCGCCCGCCTGTCGTTCTTTTTTAATTTTGATGTGTGTACGAATAAAAATGTATTTTACAATATTATGTCATTATTTTCATCATGAATGTAATAATGTGAATAAACCAATGATGAAATAAATTTTACATGTGAATTTATGAATATATCAATGTTAATATTTAGTTTGTGATTCAGAACATTGTTAAAAAAAATACATTACACTTTTTTCTCCAATGTGAATATAACTAACTCATATGTAACTATAGATAATAATGTGACAACAACAATAAATATATTTAAAATAGGTTAATATTTTTTTGGAAATTTCATTACTTTAGGAATACCTAACATTTACATCTCAAATGTTTTGGGTGGATGTTGGGCCCGACTGCATTCATTGGCTTATCACGAAACAATTTTTTTAGTAATATATATTTAAAATATTTTAATTTAAGTACTAGAACAAAAATATTTCTTTTTTTACAATTAGAACTATATTCTATGAATCTTTGCTCTTAAAAGCACGTGAAACTTAAATAAAACTACTCGTTATTTTATGTAAATTTAAGTAAACTAAGTATTTATTTCTCCTTTAAATAATATTTCATGATCAATAATATATAAAAATAGATTAGAACAAAACTATTTCGAAATGTACGTGTTATATATCACAGAAAGACCGCATCGAACTCTCAGGTGGAAAATAAATTCAACACCCCCGCTTTTTCTCTTCCTTCCGGGAAATAGATTCATTTCCTCTATACGTGCCTATGTAAAGAGACCCGACACTTAATTAAATTTCATCAAAAAATTGTTCTAATTAAAATTTACATCATCACTAAGCAGTAAGAGGTTATACTTTTGCTATTATTTCAGCTACATGAGGAAGTACATTAAAAAAAAAGGTTTTATTTTAGAGTTAGGGCCTTTGGTTAAGTTGGAAAAGTATTAAATAAGTACATCTAATGGTTTAGGAAATAAATTAAAACTTACCAATTTTTACAATTCACATAAAATTTTTTCTATAGAACTGAAGTTACAGAAAGCCTAATGATGCAAACTTTTAATCAGGATTTTCATGAAAATTCTCGTAGTATTCAAATAAAAAAAATAACTATAAAAGGGCTATGAAAGAAAAATATTGATTGTGGATAATATTTAATTTTTTTCTAGAATACGAATTACTTCATATTAATTTAAATAGAAAAAAATAATTTTGAGAATAAACTTTAGGGAATGCAGTTGTATCTTTAATTAATTAAATAAAAAAGTTTGATTTGAATTAATAAATCAAATTCGATTAATAAACAGATTGTATTCATTAAAAACCTTATGTACAAATAATAATAGATAACTAGAAAGGTGAATAAGAAGAAGGGGTATGTTTAAACAAAAATAATAAAGGAATATACTATAAATTTACTTGAGTATATTATTCATTTTTATTAGACAAAATCTAATTAAAAAGCATTCAAAACGCTTATGCCTTGTTTCTCTAGTTGCTTATTACTTACATAATTGAAATAAACTAAAATGTATTTAAATTTGTTTTCATGCAATATATTACATTGGGTAAAAATCAATCCATTATTTATACGGGATCTTTATATAAATTGTTTCGGATTCCCTTGGTATTAAACTGTTTTCTAGGTCGATCTCTAGGCTGTAGGTGATGATGCGACTGCTTACAAGTGCCCAGATTCTATAATATTTGTTTATCGACAATTTCGACGATGATTCACTCGTGTCAAGTGCATCTTCAACATCAAACATACCTGAACTGAATCGACTATATCAAATCTGAAATTTCTTGATTAATACTTTGAGATGTCGATCACTGCAACTTTCTGTTGTAAAATTGAGGGATTACTTTTCTCCAAACTAATATTTGTGGATACCTATTTCTGTCAAATGAAAACCCATTAATCACACATGCTGTTTCATAATTTTGAGCCAAAATCAGATGACGAGGTCGATACTTGAGTTAATATTTTCTCATCCACTTCATTCTACACCAATAGAAAGACCATGTACCTAATAAAGCTCAAAGTGCTTAGGCTTGCTCAGCCCAAGGGTTGCATCAGGTAAAAAAAACTCGGTATTCTTTGGTCCCGGAAAAGATGTCTTCTCCGAACAAGTCACCACCTCATAATATTTGTAATTGACCGAGATGCAAAGATATAACAGTTATGCTACTAATAGTTCATAGGAAAAAATTAATTTTTATATACTTATTTTTCCTATGCACAATAATTAAATTGTGTAATATATTTATATTACATTATTTTTTTCATTATTTTTTTTGTATATATTTCATGTCAAAGATTAGTTTTAAATTCAAAATATATATGTGTGTGTGGTACAGGAAGTACTGAAATATTTGTCTGAAAATACATTTGTCTATTTATTAATTTATCGCAAACTTAACACGACTATAAACTAAATTTTATTTAACAACTTAGTATAAAAGGTATTTCGAAAATATTAAATGCAGAATGCAATATATTTAATTCTTAAAACTTTTTAATAATTTCTATTTCTGTTATAATCATACGAAATTATAATTTTTTTTTGAATTTCCTCTTTGAAATTTGAATATTTAAATTTATCAAAAATAAATTTAAAATTAATTCATTAAACAAATTTTTATCTGTTCCACTATTATAAATTACAAAATTAACTTAAATAAGGAAAAGTAAAGCAGTACGCAAGATTCATAAATGCCTTATAATCACTATATTTAAAAAAGCTAATAATAATTTCTATGAAACTTTCCTTTATCATTTTATAAAAAAAAAACTTAATATTTTCATCCGCTAACTTAGATGACTTACTAACTTACTTAGACGAACACCAATGAAAAAGTTTTAAAATATTTGAAAAAGACTAATTTAAAATTTATTTAAATTCTAACATTCGATTCATGTCAATATCACAAACTACTAATTAAATTTGGAAACATTTGCTGGACTCAATACTTCAGTGCAAAATGCAATAATTTATTTTGAAAAGATATTTAAAAGAAAATCAAGCAATTATTTTTGTATTGTAGATAACACCATAAACCTCTTTTAGTACAATGGCATGTTTGATTCTTTAAAATTCTTTCTTGCACTTATGTCTTAAAATATAATAAAATTATAAAAGGCATAAAATTCTGAAATTTTGAGCAGTAAATGGAATTGGCTTCTAAATTTTCATAGGTATTCGTAGAATTTGTGAAACTTTTAGCTACAGTTCTGTTTTTAAATTGCAACATCAAAAATATTAATTCCTCGTAAACACATACAGATATAGATAGATTTTCTCTTTATTTATACATAAAGATATAGATTGTTGTTATTAATTTAATAATTATAATGAAAGTAAAAGGATATTATTAATATATAATGTTATAAAAAAGTTAAAATTCCGTAGTAAAAATATGTTTACATTTTATTAAATAACTTATTCTTAAAATGGGTATTATCCTTTGTTCGTACAATTTTCTTTTTTCCGCCTTCAAAGCAATCGGTGAAAGTTCTTTCAGAAAAATCCTGTCCTCTGAATATTCTGTGCAAATATTCAAATAAAGATTGACTTTTCCGGAATTTATTAAATCTTCCCACTTAGTAAAAATATGTCATTTATCGGAATTGCATGAGCGCTTCAAATCCAATGCAAATGCAAAGTTTTTTTTCTCAATATTCAATTTACTCTCTTAAACTTCGTCTGCATTAAACTGTATCTTTTCTCCCAACTTTTTTCGCACGATAGAATAAGGAGGGGAGATACAAAAACTGATTCGATTCCATTTTTAAAATAGATCGTTTTTTTCTTCTTTTTTTCTCTCGCCTTACTTTTGCAGTTCTTCCATCAAAATTGATACATTTAGAATAGAATTTCTCCTGCGAAAAGTTTGAATAAATGCTAAATCTATAAAAAAATATTTTACTTGGCACACTTTTTTTTAAGGTTTTGACAACTAAGATAGTTTATAGTCATATTTCTAAAAACCATTCTTTTCTGTAATGTATTTTCAAAATTAAATTATTTTTCTATTAGTATTTAACGACTAAATAATAAAATATTATAAATTCATTATTTGATGATTTTTATGTTAAGTATGTTCATTTATGTGTTATTGTTAAAATCTCTCCAAAAATGCGACTTCTAAAACACTGTGAAAAAGTAGTTTACATAAATGGATAAAGGAAACTTGTTTCACAACAAAATACAACCTATTTCTATTACAAATATTGAATATATATAAAATATTGTAGTTGAATTTTTTGTAAAATGAAATTTACACAAGTAGGATTTCCAGAAATTAATTTTATAAATTATATTGTTTATGGACAAAAGTTTTTTCTCCACAATTCATTTCGTTTTGCTTTAATTTACTCTCGTTGTGTGCTCCTTTTACCCTGCACATTAACAGCACATTACACTGCATATTAATATAATTTAAAGTGCTTATCACTTTACATACAGTTGCAGATCCTCAATACTCATTGAGAGGCAGCAAAAAAGAAGTACTTTTTGGAAGGAAATTCAGAAGGCAAAGATGATTTTCTATTATTGTTACCTGTATACAATAGTATGGTAATATATATATATTTCTGTATATATTTGTATACATGTGTAATAAGTATATATGCATGTCATTTTGAGTAATAGGATTGGAAATATATAAGATGCACAAATTTTCATTTATTTTCAATACTATTCATCAAAATGACATAGATTCAAATCAGTATGATTAAATTTTAATCCCTAAAGCATAAAACACGAAGAAAGTAGTGTCGTCGCACATACAGTCACATTCACTCAAATTTTTATAAAAATTTTTGTTGCCATCAGTTGTCTGCAAAGGTAATTTTTAAAATAATTTCAGGTATTGATTAAATATAACAAATTGCTGAGGCCAACTATTTTCGTTTTCAATATAGTATGCTAGAAATTATGAGATAATCATAAAATTGTGTAAATATTTCTCTCAATTGAAAGCTTATCACAACTGTCCATCACGTGATAAAGATTTGATGATTTCTTAAGACTTCACAGGAATTTAGAAAACAAAATTCAAGTAAAACCTGTACGAAATTTATATAAATTTTTTTTGTAATGTTATTTCATAATGATGAGTTTAAAAGAAGCTGAATAAATCTTTTATTAAAAACAATTAGAATTATATAACTTCCCCCTATAATCCAGTCTTTTTAAAATAGTTCATCCTCAGGTTAATTTCCCAATATAATTGATTTCATTGTCATTGATATTACCGGAAAATTAATTATAATGTTAGTTTAAAATAATATGATATATGTTATTCTTCTCAGAAATGGAATATATCTTTTATTTTAATTTATTATTTCATAGGAACAGGAAATTAAATGTTAATTTAATTAAAACAAAAGCTATGAAATTTTAAGTTTTTCTGAAAAATATGACTTTTTCATTAAAAATTAAATACTACTAAAATTACTTTTGATATTATAATTATATTATTTTACAATCATTGAAAAAATTTTGAATCTTACACTTTTTGAGATTGCTTTTTAATCTAATGTAATTAATTGATTTTAGGCTGAGTAATTTCAGAAATTTTTTAACTAAAAGAAAATGGGATTATACTTAAAATATAGCTTTATTAAAAATTTTCTTCAGGAAACTTTACTGTTTTTAACTTAATCTTCTTTCTTTCTTTGGAAATTTAAGCAGTCTTTTAATTTCATTAATAATGTTCTAATTTAAGGAAAATGTTCCAGAAAAAAATTTTCTTTATCCATTTATTTTTAATTAAATACAATGAATAAAATTACATTGGAAAACGTGCATGCAATTTTATTTACATGTATCTTACAAAACTGCGAACATCTTTTCTACCCGCAGTTAGCAGTTAAATCATGTCTGAATAAGTAATTTCAGAAAGTATTTTATCTTGTGCTTCTGCTATGTTTCAACTTTTGTATTATGGTGCACAAATAAAAACGCTTTACTAATTTTTGAGAAACGTAGGATTTGAAAAGTTAACATTTAATGCTTTATTAAGAACAAGGTTTTGTTCATTACTTTTTTGTATCATAGAATAAGTACCTCGTGAATATATTTTTGATAAAAAAGAAGTGCAATGAAATCTCTGGATACGTTATTGATATCCAGTCTAGTTTTATTCAAATTCTATAGCATTTACGATCTGTGGCGTATTGAGAAAACAGAAAACACATTCTTTACACTGGGAAAATACATTTTGAGTATCAATGAAAAAGGAATACCTGATTTCGTACGTATTTTCTCTATCCCTACCAGTTACATCCTATGACAAATTTAAAAGGTACAGAAGACTCTCACGTCTCCATTACAGATGCAAGCAGACTTCCAGAACGGCGTGAATCGGGTATAAGTAGGTTTAAAATGTATTCAAATTAATTTAAATGAAAAATTTAAATTTACAATTCCTGTCATCGAAATTTCAAAAAAAATTAATTGATCCTAAATAACTAAAATCTAATGAAAATCCATTTTATTCCTAGTGCAAATAATTAATTGACGAACAAGTTGTAATAATATATCTTAATTATCCAAAATGTAGAATGATAATGTAAATACGCCGTATAAATTCTCCATCTAAAAGCAACGGAATGAAACATCCACACATTCATATCATTTCAAAGCAGCTATAAGTCTTTCGAAATTAACTAAAAGCCACTAGAACATATTCAAAGAACTTTCGAGTGCCTTATTTCATACTTTAATAATCAAATCATCTTCATTCTATAGAACACATAGTTATATATCAATGTAAATTGTTGAATTCAATAATTTCATTTGCCATAACTTATCTAGTTATTTCCTGAAATGCTTATTCTATGAAATAATGGATTTCCCCCTTTAATGGTAACATATGCATTAAATATGAAAAGGTATATCAAACTCGCAAAAAGTAAAAAATATAAAACTATACAAGTCATCAAAAGGCATATATACATATAGTCTATTTTATATTGCTGTAGCTATTTTTATTATTATTTTGTGCTGGGAATAATTGAATGTGTTTCTGCTTCAAAATAAGAACAGAAATCACTATTTTTACCAGGAAGAAAGGAAAGACTGCCTTTTTTGTATACTAATGGTTCATCATTACGGCAGAATTTTGATAAATAAAATTGGCATTTTTATATACATATATATATATATATATATATATATAAAAGAAGAATAAATAATAGTAATCATAAAAGAAAGCATAGCAAAAATCTGTACAAGCTGTAAGTATTTTTAATTGTAATGTGTATTGAATTCATCTGTAAAATTTGCTTACAGCACAGTAATAATTGTTTTTATCAAAAAACAGTTTTTTTTTTACTGTAAAATAAGAATAGCAATAAAAAATTGTCATTTTGCAAGCCATTGATAGGCAGACTCTGTTAGCCCACTACTTTTTCATCTAATTCCTGCCAGGTTAACTTTGGCCAATATTCAACAATGGCCGTAATAGCCATCAAAAAGCTGTGATTGGGTTTCCATGGTAAGGTTCTCGCTTTAAGCTATCAGTTGTGTGTTGTTAGGTATAGATACAAACATTTATATAATATGAATATTTTTATATGCATACACACATTTATATAATTTGTATATAAATATACATAAATTTAAATTATTCTTTTTTATTATAAATTTTCAGGAAGAAGAGCAAAGAAGGCGTTGTCACCTTTAAAATATTTGAAAAAATTGTAAAATAAATACATATTTTCTAAAATTTGACTAAGAAATCTTGTTGAAATTAATTACAGAAAACTAATTATAAAATATTTTAATCTGTGAATTTATGCTATACTTTTCATTTTATTTAAAAGTTAAGCTATACAATTTTTACATAATAGTTTGCATAATATATTTATTAAATCATTTAAATTTGTTATTTTCTACGGCTTTTTTTGTAAAAATGCTGAAATTTATGCACATTTCATACATTATTAATTAAATTAAAAATTAAAATTATTTACTCCTTAATAAAGTGCATCGCAAAGGGATTTTAAAAATACTTTCACATATCATTAAAAAAATAAAAGAGCTTGATTACGCAAAAACATACTGATAACCTTTCAATAAATCAATCTTTTCTGTCAAAAAAACAATGTTAGAGAACATTTTCTGAGGAATATTCTAGAAAATCTCACCGACATGATAGCAAAACAGTTTGTCGCATCTGCCAGAGAAAAGGAAGATAGACTTTGATGGATTACTCCCTTCAAATCTGCTAATATCCTGGATTTCTACTTTCTTCGTGGAATTTCTTTTCCAAGCCTGTGATAAATTAGCTTAGTCACAACAGTAATCGCAAGTAAACCTTGAGTTGCTTGAAGCAAGTACATTAACTTTTCAATCTTAAATTAATTAATTAATTAAATAAATCAAGAAAACTAGTTAAAAAATAATATTAGAA
>JAPDSC010134282.1:0-62516 GCA_026290005.1 Latrodectus geometricus
TCTTTTTAATTCGTAAAGACTAAAATGAGTTGAATTTCAATTTAGAATTTAAAATCATTCATAAAGTGTAAAAGAAGCAGTTTGTTAATTATTTGATCATGCCATTGGAATTCAATGTAATCAGTGACAACAATTTTATAAAAACTGGACAATTTTTATCCCTAATAACTGGCAGATATGTATTAGAAAACAAAAAAATTTAAGACAATTCACATAACTTTTTAACCATTCCTCTAGTTAAAATCATCAAAAAAATAATTTTCTCTAAGTATTAAAATCATTAAGTCATTTTCAGTTTTATAACTTTGAAACACATATAAATCAAAAAGCTATAAATTATCAAGAAATGTTAAGGCATTGTTGCACAAAGCATTTTAAATATAAAAATGTACTTTTTATGGTATTTATAAGTTTTTTGTTAACAAAATATTAACTTTATTTTACCTTTCATAAAAACAGCCAACTTGAAATCTCCTAAATATACAGCAAAAGCAGGTTTGTCTGGTGCAAAGAAAACTGATTGCACAGAAGAATTCATTATAAACTTATAGCCACACATAGGAGGAGGAACAATCAAACTTCCAAATGGAGAAGCTAAGATATTTTCTACATAGTATAAAAAGAAAAATATAAAATAGTAAACATAGTAAAAGCAAAGTTTAAATTTTATGTAATATTTTAAATAAAAAATTTAAGTGCTTTAAAAAATTACAATTAAAATGTTTTTATCTCATGATTCCATTTTTAATTTTGATTTCTCATAAAATATTTTTCATTGAAATTATATTACAAGCTGATATTTGTTGCCTTCTTATTAGGTGAATTTTACTAATGTCATTACATACATAATTTTTAATATTAATAAAGAAACATTACTGTAAAAAAAAATGTGAACTTTGAAAGTCTCTTGAAAGCTAAAAAAGATACAAATGTTGCTTTAATAAATTATTTACATTTATTACTTTCTTCAAAATTAAATAAATCAAAGAAATTTAAAGTTTTGTTTGACATTCATTGAATTCTTGAATTACATTTCAACAGAATATATCTCATCATACCAAGAGTAAGTATAAATCTTTTTTTTTTTTTTTTTTTTGTTTTATAAATTAATTACGATTTTCTGAAAATGCAAAACTATTAAAACTAAGCCTCTATTACTTAGAGTGTTCTAATTGATTTACAATTGTAATGAGAATCCAGAATTATAATGAGGATATAATAAATGACACAATTCTAATATTTATTAAATCAAATATTTCATAAAATTGTCTTTTTGTATTATCATATAAGGATAAGCAAATAATATTCTAGACAAATATTATATCTTTTGAAGTGATAAATTATTAACATTTTTCCAAAAGTAATGGATAATTTCCTATAGTTGAAAGATTTATATTTAAAAAAAATGCACTAACAGCTTAAAGATATAAATTATTTTATGACCTTAGAATTTATTAATACAAATATCACATTTTCAAAGTTTAGATACAATATGTTTGGTTTCGTCACAGTATGGCTACTTTTGGCAAAAAAATAAATGAATAAATAAATCATATACTTTCAATCCAATTTGACCTGGACCTACAATTCAAAATGGACTGAAATCACTGCAAACAACCACAACCAAAATGTGAGTAAAGTTCTCAAATTGTTGAATACAAGAAACTTATAGAAATCAATTTTTTAAAAAATGAATATATTTCAGTATTTTAATATAAATGTTTTGAAAGGAAAATGTAAACTACTTTTTATTAAGATGTTATAAATAAAAATATTAGTTAAAATTTAAAAAAAGCGAAAGGAAAATTTTATAGTAAATTAAAAACTGCTGAAAATTTATTACCATTATCTATTGATATAGCAAGTGAATCTCCACATTTATATTGAGGTGGACTGTGAATAAGAGTCTGTGCATAACATACATTAGATAATTCTCCATTTGATGGGCTATAACAGTACATTTCTAAAGGATGATTTGGGCACCACTTTATTCTTAAAGCTTGAGCTGGTGAACATCCATCAAAGGTAAATCGCTGTTTAAGGTACCAATGATAGTTACCAGTTGTCCATAGCATCACTTAAAATATACAAAATGCATAAATAAAACACTAGATAATACAGAAATCATTTCAGAAATAATAAACATATTATCAACAATGCTAATATTGCAATAATACAAATATGATTTATATTTTGGTACATATTTTACTTTGAACATTTTACAATTGGTTGTCATCTTATATTTATAATTTTTGATAATTATTTAGAAGCTCAGATATAGAATTAAAACAATAAGTGCTGCTAAATTAATATGAATAAATACTATCCTAATGATACATTACCTTGGCAGTTAGAATTTTCTTCTATTTCTTTAGCAACAACAGCTAGTACACTAGAATCAGGACTCCAAGATAAAGTTGTTACCTAAATAGCAACAATCAGATTTCAGAATAAAGTATTATTGTAAGCAATAGAATCTATATATAAAATCAATTAAAGAATCGGAAATGTGGTAGCCAGAAAACAATTTTTAAAGAAATAAATTTTTTATTCATAACTGCTCAGAGAATTCCATTTCTTTTCGAATATTTTTATTTAACATGCTTGAATCTGTAAAAATTAAAAATAATTTGGGGCCAAAAACACATTTTCAGGGAAAGTATAATAGATTATTGATGCAAACAATTACTATATATTTTTAATATTTCTCTAATTCCTAAATAAGAAAATATTTTTAAACACAACTATTTTTAATTAGATTAATGCTTTATAAGACATAATAAAATTACATACATTTGAAATTTATAAAAATTTCAAATAAGATTAATGAACTCATAGAAAATAAGATTATGATACATAACAAAATATATTGTAAAATCTGTATAATTTTTATGAATAGCATGATAATACGAAGCATAATATCATGCTTGCTTCGCAAACATAAAATATAAATTATATGATAATATTAATACTATGATAGTCAAATTATTATAATTCAATATTTTGTAATTGGTCGGTACAACTTAAAATGATGGTACAGTTTAATGTAATTATCATTGAGTAGAATTAATACTCACCCTAAAAGTATTTGGCTTAAATGGTAGAGTGAATTCACCATGCTTCAGTCCGTTTTTTTCCATGAATATTATTTTATGTTTATTAGGAGTTTGCTGACTGCATGTGATCAAATTTCCAATTGGCCTATATAATTTCAGAAAAAATATGTTTAAAATACAAAAAAATCTTGAGTAGATTATTTTAAGTAATAAAAATGCAATAAAATAAAAGAGTTCAATGTAAAATTATTATGAATTAATATATAAAACTTTGGTTCATTTTCTAACATTTAAACACATAATATATGTTATATTCAAGAATAAAACTGATGAGAAACCAAAATATTTTAAGAAATTGAATTTCAAATATCTAATAACAGATTACAAGCAGTAATAACACCTTTTTAATAATTAATTTCCAATAATTCTTCTTTAATATTGAAAGAAATTTATTTTTTTAATCATATTTTTTATTATTATTATTATTTATTTATTTATTTTTTACAGAAATTTTCAAAAACTGAAGTAATTTTTTTCCCCTATACATTGAATTCAGTTATCACAAAAGTAAAATAAAAAAATCCTTTCATTATAATCTGTTTTATAAGAAATACACTCAGACTGATGAATTATACATCACAATAAATTGCTTTACATTCTTATTTTATTATAAACTATTATACTAATAAGCAAGCATGGATTTGTTTTTCTCAATATGTTGTGAAATATTCTTAAATATACAAAGTTAAGGCATGATTGTATCACCATATCAGGTAGGATTCAAAAGTGTAAAAAAACACCTATCTATAACAAGCAAAAAACAAATTTGCAAAAAATGAGCTTAAAATGAAATTTAAAAAAAATCTTTATTCTTAAACATAGAAATTATAAGAGTCTTGAAGTTGTTAACAGTTAAATTCAACTAACCTCCATGATAAAGATTCTTCAATACCCTCTAATATTTCACTAGTTGATTGCAGAACTGCCTCTTTATTCCATATACGTAACTGTCTATAACCTATAACATAATAAACACTGATTGAGTTATAAGTAGTGAAAAGAAAACCAATAAATGAGGAGCAAATGACACAGGAAAAATATATGATATATAATCGATATGCTATATAATCGATATATAATTCATAGTATCTAAAATATTAACATAGCTTATGTAAAGTAAAATAAGAATGAATAAATACAGAAAAATGGTAACACTTTGTGCCTCAAATAAAATGAAATATTTTCTAATTTACCCTATAAAATACAAAGAACGAATCAGGCTAACACATATTTCATAAATGTAGGATAAAAATAATTCCTCAAAAATTTAATATTTCTATTTAAACAATCATGTAAAGCTAAAAAATTGAAGCTTTATCACGATCACTATTTATTTTAGAATTACTCTTTTATAGTCAATATTAAAATTAATTCAAGTTAAAAATAAATGAATAAAAAATAAACTATTGACAAATAATTAAATCTAATATTCAGAATGGATTATATCTTTATGATCAAATTATAAATTTCTTATGGAAGAGTCAATACCTTTTGTATCATCAATACTAGAAATAGCAAAATATTCTCCATCATCTCTCCAACAAATTCTAGGCTGACGATCATCATATGAAAGAGCTGACATAGGCTCCTGATATATGAATAAAATAAACATAAATTTATTTTAATTAAAAATGAGTAACAACTCATTATTTTTCAGAGATACAATTTTTCATAAAAATAATTAATGGAAATATATCTAGAAATTTCATACATCAATTATTAAACAGAATGAAATTTTTAAAATATAATTTCAAGCTTATATGCTTTATTATAATACATAATTGAAAAAATACATTCAAATTTACATATTATAGCAAATGAGAACATGAGTATAAAAAATATTTTCATGGTACTACCAATTTCATTTAATTAAAAAATCTTTAATATTTAAGATTTAATATAAAGAGTAAAAGTCTCACAAAGAATTAAAATTAATTTTCTCAATAATATTAGTAATTTTTTACAAAGGGAAGAAAACAAATTAATGATTATGGAAAATCTTTTCTAATAACTTTTGCATTTTGCTAATCTTATTACATTATTACTTCAGAATCATACAAGAACTATATGAGACTGTCTTATGGTTCAACAGTACTCATATTTTATTTTCTGCCTGAAAATGCTTTGGAATAGTCTTTAATATAATACCACAAATAAATCTTTTTCAGCATGTTTTTTCCTTTATAAATTATGAAAGATATGATTCAAGGTGATAAGAGCTATATATTTAATTTTTATTTCACCATTTTATACTCCAAATAAGTTATATATTTGAACTACTACGATGTATCTACAATTCCTTAAGTAAATGAAATTATATTTGAGATTTGTTTAACCTTGAGTCTAAAAGAATACCTATAAGTTCTTCAGTTCCATAGCCTTTCCAGCAATCACCAAAAATGATGGATCTTTCTAAATTTTTTTTTTATTTTGTTTATCAGTATAAAGGTACTATGATAAAAAAAAAAACTATGGCAAATAACATTTCATTTTTTTTATAACTTTACATTCAAAAATCATAGCAATGGTAGGATTCAACTAATTTTATTTTTATGACTTGTAAAGAAAGGTTCATCAGTCTTCACAATGCAGTCAATGCCAAATTTTCTTAGTTTTGCTTCCTCCCATTGCTAAAATGAATGTTCCTGTATATCATATCAATATACCACAATTTTTCCCCCATTTCTTATCATTTTGCATGTTTTTATTTTAATATACCTAATAGATATTTTTGATTGTAGTTACTTCATCATACTAACAATAAATAAACTGTAAAACTATAATGAACTTTACATAACTTCACAAGTTCATTTTCAAGATATATTCTACTTTTTTGATTTGATTGACTGTTGCTATTCTAAGAAATACAAGCTTCAGTTATATGCAGTTTTATCAAGTGAATGTTTTAACATTTAGGTAGAATTTTCTAATTCTGAATTAATTTAACTTATTTTGTTCCCTTGGTAGATAAACACAAGTTTATTGAATTAACTAACTTAACTGGTCAGAATAATGAAAGTTATCTACATTATAAGCAGATTTCAATGCAACTATCTTTTTTTTTTTTTTTCCCCCACACTCAATATTTTTGTGATTTTATCAAATATGGTAGAATTCACTGAAGAAAAATTATATTTTTCAAGTTGAGTTACACTCTTATTAATAGCACAATTAATTACATTTACATTTGACATGCAACAGGTGAGATAATGAGCTTATGCTGCTGAAATGAAGCAAATAACAAAAAAATGCTACAATAAAAAATGGTAATTAAAAGGAACACTAATTAAAGAAAAGTGTAAGACATACCTTTTGCTTTATCAAAGCAGCTTCTTTCCCTTCTGAACCATGAAATTGAGTTGTTTTGGAGCCCCAACCAACATTAACAGGTTTACCTAATAAAATATAGATAGCATTTATTTTAAAAATAAATTTAATGGCATAAATTTCTTTATTTAAAACAATCAAATCTTTCATATATGATAATAAATATATAATACAAGGAATATTATAATAATAGAGAATCAACTTCAATATAATATATTAAAAGCTTTTCCTCATTTAGAATTAACTTATATCAATGTGATATGACAAATTGTACTTTATACAAATCAATCAGCAAAGAAATTATTATATATTTATCAGTTATTTACATCATTATAAATATTCAAAATAGTTTATGCAGCAATATGTTAATTTTAGAAGAGAAATAAGTTTATTTTAAAAATCAATTTTAGAATTTAATTGAGATGGTTTATTTTTAATTTAGTAATTACACTTAAAGATATATTTGCCAATGCATAACACTCTTTCTAAAATCAGAAACTCCATTCCACATGTAATTATATAAAAGTGAAGATAGATAAAAAATGACATTCACAAGCAAATGCAAGATCGTAATATATTAGTTAGATGTAACATTTTCTGCACAAATTATTTATGAATTATATCTCATGTCAAAACACAAATTTCTATAATATAAGATGACAGCATTCAACACATGCTTAACGTCACAAACAATTGTTTAAAAAACATTAATTTTAATGCTCAATAGAAACTTCTTCTGCTTGAGAAGAAATATAACTGAACTTTTACTAAGAACAGATATGAAAAACTGAATTTTGAAATAATAATTATTCATCTTAAAAAATGGGGAGGGGGTGTTAAAAAACATCTTAATTAAAGAATTTCTTAATATTTTTTTAATTATTTTGAAAAGAAAGATAACATAAAACAATAAAAACTAATGAAGCAATAAATAATACTTTGCTGCCTTTTAAATTAAAGTTTTTTCAAAAGTTAAAATAACAAAATTATCTATTTGAAATTTTATAAGATTACTAGGACGTTAAAATTAAATAAAAAAAATGTCAAAATACAAAACTCAATCACAATTTAATACAATTTAAAACTAATATAGAAATACTATATTTAATAGTACTATTAAAATTTATTTATAGAAAGATGTTTCTGCATAATTAGAGTCCATAAACAATTTAAATAACAAAAACCTCCTGAAAAACCATGAAACACTCAAGCTTAAAAAACACTAGCGATCTAATAATTTATTTCAGAAGTATAATTAATGAATAGATAGCATTATTATTTTTAAAAATTAAATAAATAAGCAAAAACTATGAGAAATTTTAAAGTAAACTACTCCCACAGTTTTATCAAGAAATTTTCAAGAGATTTATCTCATCAATTAGCAAAATATTTTTGATAAATGTATAATATTTATAAATAAATTAAGTATTTGTGACATACCTTAGTATCAACATCTTAATTATTAAACAGAGGAATCGAAATTTCTATTCTCATTGAACAGCTATTTATCATTTATTTTCAATCATTTTTTCCCTTTTATAGTGGTGTAACAATTTCTAAGAAATTACGATGCAGATGCATGCGTGCATATATAATTAGTCAAAGAGTTCATATAGAAAGTAATTTTTTTCTAAATTATATGGCTCCTATTAATTTAAAGTAAGTAATGCAATAACATTTAAGAATGAAAGATTAAAAGTAACAAATTTCATTCAAACTAAAATAATCATTATATCAGCAAATTATATTTTTGGTTAAAATTTTAACTTTAAAACATGTACAAGATGAGAAAAATTCGTAAATTTAAATAAAATAATAAGCATTAAAAGCTTTACTTAATTTTCAATCCATAACTATATTAAATTACAAAAAAACTAAATATGAGAAAAGAAAAACGCAATCTTACTTTCTCCAAATTCCTCTGCTGATACATTTTTTTCAGTCAAAGGATCAAATTCATTGGTCATCATAACGAATGTTTTGTTACCTGAAATAATGAAGAAATGCTAAAAAAATAGTTGGCTTATAAAGTTTAATTTGTATTTTCTCATTGAATAAATTAACATGAAAGAGAGATTTCAAAATGAAATTATGATAAAATTTTGGCTATGAACATTTTTAATAATAAAAATTAACATTTATTTTGAATCAATTGTGGTATAGAATTTAATTTTTTCAACATAAAATATAATTTGAAAGTAATTTTTATCGATTTATAAAATTATTTAAATTCATCTTATTCAATAATTAAATAAATAACCAAAAAACTTTATTAGCATATTGAAAACTACAGGGTTGTTACAGATCTTTTTTAAAAATTCAATTTACTGAAATTTAATACAAAAAATTGTCACCAATGAATTAATATTATGCATGTGATTCTGGGAACAAACTAAAAATTTATCACAGAAATATCATAAAGATCTTAAGAATCAAGTCTTCATTAATGTAATGAGTATATATCCACTTAATAATTAATGTAATGAGTATATATCTACTTTCACTTGAATTATTCTAACAGTTCTTTTCATTCATACTAAGTTAATTATACTGCTTTTTCCTAATAATGGATTAATTATTTTACTATAAAATAAATTACAATGGATACTTAAAAAATTAATTGGTAAAAACAATAGCTTTTTACTATAACAATGAGATTTGGTAATCATAAGCTCAATCTAATTTTGTTTTACTTAATAATCAGAATTTGATGAATTAAGAAAAGGTTCAGCACATTACTGATAGTAATTATCAGAAATATTGGTATATTATAATAAAAAATATTCAATTAAAAATTTATTATACTTTATTAACTAATCTATAAAACAATTGTAGATAAACAATTGAGAGGAAAAAAAAAACTATATACTGAAGATATTAGCAAGACAGGAAAGTGAAAAATAGTTAACCCAACTTTTATTAAAAAATTTCAAAAAAAAAAAAAAAAGACTACTGGAGAATTAGAGGAAAAAGCAAATAAAATAAACCATATATTTAAGAACTTTCATTTGCATTTATTCTTATAATTTTGAAGAATTAAACTATCTATAAAAAAATGGAAATATATTAGTATACAAATATCAAACGTGAGTGAAATAGGAAATGATAGTAGAAAATTATAAAGCTATAAATGAAACTGAAGTCTTGATTTAATTGAAAAATTAATTTTATTTCAGTTATACTTCAAAAAAATGAAAAATCTTTAGGATATATATAAGAATATATTTTGAACTGAAATATAAATTTTTAATTTTAGTATTAAAATAATAATTAGAAAAAAAGATATTAAAGCATTCAAATAAAAAAATTGTAAAATTCAACATGAAATAAAACAATTATTTAATGCAGCATTGAATATTAAATTAAACAAATTTAGTCATTTCATAATAAATAACAGTTTATATAAAAAAATAAATCTAAATTAAATATAATATATTACAGAATTTAAATTTCTGTACTTTGTGGTTTTATCATTTTTTGTACTACACAATAGAGGAAAAAGATGAACTCTATTACATAATATAAAGAGGTAAATGATGACATTTAACTACAAAATTGGGATTTTAGAATTGGAAAAATGAAAAATTGTATAAATTACCTGTTAATAAAATGAGAAATTCTTGATCTGGACTCCATTCAAATCCTTCTATACCACTTTCTACTTCCCCAATATTATTAACCTATAAATTACCTCATTTTAAAATTAAAAGTGTACACATGTCTTCTGAAGAAAAATGAATTTCTTAATTTCTTACTATTTTTTTTAAATATATATTATTTTAAATAAATATAGGTTTACAAACTTAACTATATTTTAGATTCCTTTAGAGAAAAAAATATATATTCATTCTATTTATTTGCAGTTTTTATTGTGTTTTCAATTTTTGTCTAAATAAATCACAAAGTTAAAATAATGCATTTTTTATCAATTTTTTTTTATTAATTTTAATAAATAATTTTTAATAATAAACAAAACTTTTTTATTTAATTTAAATAGCTACATAGGATAATTATGTAATAAATTATTTAATTATACTATTGGTGTTATAGATGTGAGAATTTAATGATAAAAATGGAAAATATGAATTTAAATATACTAAGAAATCTTTAATAAATTTGATCTATGAGATAATTGGCTAGTTATCACATCAATGAATATTCTGATAAAAAAAAAGAGTTTTTAAGTATTTTATACAGAGAAACTTATATTAAATAAATATTATCAGAAATAATTTTGAAACATTAATTAAAGCATTTATTTAATGATTAAAAAAGTTATAAAATAGATATTTTTCTACTTGAAATCATGTATATAAGCAACAAATATTCAAATAAGTTGCTATTTTGCAGAAAATAATACAAGTTAATATTTGGTTGAAAGTCAAGCAATATTATAGAAGTATATAATAGATGCATATATTAATCAAGTATTTAATAACAACTTAAATTATTCCTTTAAAATCTTACAGTTTTCAGCAAATGAGCTTCTAATAGAAAATGTTCATTAAAAAGGATAAAACTTATATTTAAAAAGTCAAAATTTCTTTGTTAAAGTATCTAAAATAAAAAAAATTAAGTAAAAAAAAAATGGTTACTTAATTCATAAAAACTATCTTAGTTAATTAATACCTAATGAGAAAAATTCATGCATTGAATTAATATAGAATATATGATTAATACTTACTTTATTTTCAGTTAAATCATAGGAATAAAGGTTTCCAGAAGATGAAGCTACAAAAACACTATTGTTTAAAACTAAGTATTCCATTCCAATAACATGATGCTGTATTTCTAGGCCATCTGTTTCAAGTTCTGAGCAGAATCGGGCCTATACATATAAAAAGTATTAAGGTAACAAATTTTAAAAATAAAATAAATATGTCAGTAAAACAACTTGCAAAACCAGTTTAATATTTAAAATTTATATAACAAGTAACATGAGCAAAATACCTTAAGATTATTATAACATTTGTGGATTTCTATTTGTGATAATAAAAAATGAATAACAGTGTACTATTACAAAATAGTTATTATATGAAATATTGCTCTGAGCTAAAATTCATCAATAAACTTTGAAAAAATACCATTTGTAATTACAAGTTATTTTATAACTTCCAAAAATTAATCTGATTTTGTTAAATACTTTTATTTGCTATTTGCAGAAGTTTTCGATATCCTTGTATCAAATTCCCAATCATCCATCATTATGTTTATCTGATTGAAATACACTATATAGTAGCTCAACCATCAATAGACCATTTCAGATAAATTTTTGAAAGTATTAACTGAATATTCAAAACTAATTACATTAGACTAAGACAAATTTTCAACTTGGTAAAGATGTAAACAATAATTAGATAAAAAAATTATCATTTAAATATAGATTTTTACTTTTAAAATTAAGTTTTATACTTCTTCAAAAGAGTTATTTTTTATTTTATAAAAATTTAATTTATAATAGAACTTCAAAAAATTACAAAACATTAAGTGTTATCTAATAAAAATTGTATATTTTTAAATTGATACGCATTGATTCCGAAAAATAAATCATATTAAAATTGTAATAAGTATCAGATTTTGTGCTAGATAATTTTTTTTATATATATTTTAATGTATAATAATCTGTTATAGTATTATAATTAATGTAAAAAATGTATATGTAAAATGTGTTATACCAATGAAATAATGCAGCAAAACTCATTAGTACATAAAAATAGCACTTGTCATCAGATGCTATTTTCATAATTAAAAAAAAATTAGCTTAATGTTGCTAAATTTTTAGCAGACATTTTTAAGCAAAAGAAATGTTTAATATTCAAGATTTGGAATTTTTCTAATGTTATAAATAATTAAGAAATGGGTATGTTTCATTTGTTACCAAAATAATTATAATTTGTTAGGCATATTAAAAAAATACTTACTTCATCAGATCCAGTTTTCAAACTGTAAATGCCTTTATTGCTAGCAAAATAAGCAGTTTCATCTAAGTCAATGCAGAAACTGTCCCCCTTGACAGAATACTTCTTCCAAGCACGAAGAAGTTTTAAATTCTTCATTATTCTATGTAATAATCAAACAATATTAATACAAAATGAACACCAGGGAAAATATTCGTTTACAATCATAAAATCTTTATAAATAAAATACTTTTAGTTCCAAAATAATTAAAAATAAATTCATGAAATGTAACACAAATTTTGTTTTTTATTTCTTTTTTATGGCTATTTTCAATCAAAATGTTTAAATAAATTATACAATATAAATATACATATATACGTATCTAATAAAACCAAAATTCCTCAGGCATTCTTTCACTTCCAGTAAATTTTCCAAATATGACATCAATAATCCTTACTGATGTTATGTAAGTGAAAGCAGAAATTATACAGCATTACAACCATATTTTCTGTTATGATGAACCAATGGAAAGAGTTAAATACATCTGCAACATGATTAAAGGTGTCCAAAAATTTAGATATTTGGCAAGAAATTTCTTAATGGTTAAATGCATCTCGATCCTCAATTAACCATGTCTTAGTCAGTGAAAATAGTCTCAAATAAAATAGTTCTATGAAGGTCCAAGAAACCGATTGACAATGAAGAACCCAGAGGAGCATACAAGTTACCGAATTGAAATTTTTATTAGAAGCTGGAAAGAAGTTTGCTCTTATCCCTAGCTCACGTCTGTGATGTAACATTTTTATGCTTGTGATAAAATCAGTAAGCCATATAATCACATGCACCAATGTTCAAAGACATTTGTAATAATGCAAAGAGCACTATAAACTCCAGAACTAAGGAAAACTGATAGATGAAGTGAAAACAAGACTTCAAATCCATATATTTTGGAAGTGTACTAAGAAATTTGGTGGCGGTAGTGTCATGGTTTTGGCATATATTGTTAATTTCAATTGATTGTTTAATGACTTCAGATATATACAAAAATATTTTAAACATTAGAAGGTTTTTAACCTACAGCAACAGTTTATAACAGGTTTTTTTTACTATCAACATGATAATCCTATTCTAATGTGGATTAACAATAATCAGATAGAAATGATTGTGAGGTCAACTCAAAATCCTAACTTGAATATTTTGAAATATTTGAGAATAACTGTTTCATATACCATATTTATTTAGCCATAAATTTATATGTTAATTATTCAGTATAGTATTCACATTGGGCACAATTCTGGAAATAATTAACCCATATAGATAAAGATAGCTTGTCTTGAAAGATAAACACCATATTAGAAGCAAAAAGGAAGACAATGAAACAAAATTTGATTTAATAAACTTGCCCATTAAATCATGAATGATCATAAGCTACAGATTTGGAAAAATAAGCAAATTTACAGAACCTTCATATATATATATTTCATGCAAAATCAGCAAGTGAAAATGATATACAATTTTAGTTCTATTTAAAGATATGAATATTATACCAAGGAAAATATTAGAAACCTTATGCTATATAAAATATATGTAACTTAATATAAAGCTTACAACAGCTTAATGGGAGTTTTATGAAATAAATTACAGTGATTTAAATATAATCTATTTTATTAAAAGAATTTCAATAGTTAAAATTCTTGTATTAAAGAACAAATATTTTCCATGCCCTTTATATCATATTAGAATGTGAATAAATTTATAAAATAAATCATTACCTCTCTAATGATCATCATGTCTTTGCATGCATAAAATATTTAGATCAAATATTGTTTTTCATAAGCTTGATTCTTAAAAAACTCTATGTGCCTGATTAATTGACTTATCACTTAAGTTTATTTAAAAGATAGATTTAGTTTCCAAGTTTTATAATTCTCATCCAATAAACAAGAAAAATTCAGTAGTCATACATACAAGAGTCTGCATAAATTAATTTCAGTTTTTCATAAAGCTTTCAAAAAACATTTTTATATCAAATGCAAGAAAATTCATGAGGTTTTCAAGCATTTAACTTTACAAATGTGCAACAGAAAGCAAAAATATAACATCACCCAATGTTCAGCAGAAATAAGTATTAAACAGACACTTTATTTCAGAAAGTACTCTCTTAACACTGGATCTAGAGAGCTCTAGAAGCTACTATACTCAAAAAGGAATTTAATTCAAGAATGAATTATATAATATTTAACTCCCAATACTAGCATCAATAAGGTGATAAAGTAAGCTTCAGATATAAAAATACCTATAATAATTTCTCTTAAGAATTTTAATAGTAAAGAAATAAGTTAATCTTTATTTGTCCTTTTACAAGTATTTCTGGCACACGATTAATTGAGCAAGGGATTATATTTTAAAGATGATTTATAAATATGTATAATAAATATGCATTCCAAAGATGGAATAGATAGTCATACATTTATCAAACTGAAATAAATGGACAAACTACTGATCTGATGATCAAAGCATTAATTGTGCCAAAATATAGTTATCAACTATTTTAAGTGAAAAAACAAAAACTAAGATCACTAATCTGAAAGTATTGCTGATATCTTTAAAGAAAATATTAAAAAACTGTTGAGTTAAGAAATATTGGACATATAATAAATAACATGCAAAATAAATAATTATAATAGTTTGTTCATCTGAAATAATATAGTCAATTCAAAAATCATATAAAACAATTAATATTTTCTCATTTGATGGAACTGACTAGAAGTGCTTTTCTTGCAATCAGGCTTGAAAGTCGAATGTTAGGATTTAATAATAGACTATCATGAATGGACCAGAGAGCAATTTCAATGACATTAATATACAAATTATAATTGTACTAACTTTAAAAATAATATTTCATGATTTATAGTTAATGATAACTTTGATATTCATTTACAATATTGATAAATAAGATATTTTGATATATCATTAATAATTTTTTTAAATCACTGTGATACATTAAATTTTTATCAGGAAAATTAATTTTTTTTTCCATTATGTTTAGAAATGATTTACAAAAATAAAATATCTTTTTAATTGCTTTTTAAGATATAATGCCTTTATCTTTCCATTTCATTTTTAATATATGCATTCCTAATATGTTTTAAGTATTCAAGAGTTACACTCAATCAATTTCTATAAAATTTTTTTCAATTTTTGAGAACCTTATCATTGAAAAATCTATATTAAAGGGAGCCATATCAGAGAAATAATTACTATATAAGGACAAGCTGGCAATAGGAAACAAACCATTAAAGTTAACATGCATATTTCATATGATGCATATTTTCTGCATTTCTCAAAAATAAATAGTAATGCACAATTATATGAAAATCTGATAGTAAATATGGGACTAATTGCATCCTCTATAGTTGACTTATTTCTTTTGTGAATAACGAGTTTATTCTGGAAACGTTCTTAATTATTGTTTAGTGATCCTTAAGTAAAAATACCAACTTGTAACAAATATAAGTTGATTTGTAACTAAATTTTTTAATTTTTTTTGTTTATCATATTTTTTAAAATACATGTTTAACAGCAAATTTATCAATTTTAGATTTTTGACACAAAACATACAAAACTGAAAATAAGGTGAATATTCTGTGACTTCAATAAAATATTTTTCGAAAAATATAAAAAAAAATTAATTACATCAACGATATTACCACTGATTTTAGTTAATTGAAAGGATTAACAGCCATACCTTTTTTGTGTATACTGAAATTATTATTTATTACAAGAGTAAAGATGACATCGAAGATACATGCGGCACACGAAATTCGTAATCCCCGATATTGTTTACAGATCCTTGTTTCACTTGTGTTTTCAGTTTTTAAAATTAAACTTTTTCAACTCGTTGCAAAGAAAGCATGCGTTTAGAAAATAAAAAGTGTGGAAAATACAAAATGTTATTCATATGCCAACATTTATAAATTATAATTTTTATAAAATCTTTAAGAATGATTTTAATTTACAAATATTTTTCAAAGAGATAATAAAATTAATGTTTCGTATGTTTTGATATTATCGTCAATCAGTTTTAAAGGGGTGAAAGCACATAACAATGAAACTTAATCATCGAATGCAATCATACAAACCGCATTTCTTTTTAGCCTCTATTTTTAATTTAAAAACTTTTTAAATCATTATGATATAAATGTTTTTTTTATTTAATATTTAAGAAATACTTAATAGTTATCACTATTTCTTATTTTTTCAAATATCTAACTGTAACCGTAACTAATAATCAGTGACTGAGCTGTTTGTATTTGTCGGTGAAAATAAGTATTGTGTTAGGAAAAGTTTTGTTTTATTTGTACTCTGTCAGTCCTGATTTTGTAGATCAAAATGTTCCGTAATCAATACGATAATGATGTTACTACTTGGAGTCCTCAAGGACGACTTCATCAAGTGGAATATGCAATGGAAGCTGTCAAACAAGGATCTGCTACAGTAGGACTTAAAAGTCATACTCACGCAGTTTTAGTAGCTTTGAAAAGAGCCTCTTCTGAATTATCTGCTCATCAAAAGAAAATAATTCCTATTGATAATCACTGTGGTATTGCAATTGCAGGATTAACTGCTGATGCTCGACTTCTTAGCAAATATATGCGTACAGAATGTTTAACTAGCCGCTTCAGTAGGGATGCACCTTTACCTATCAATCGTTTAGTTACTCGCTTAGGTAACAAAATGCAAGTATGTACCCAACGTTACGACCGCAGACCATACGGAGTAGGCTTGCTAGTTGCTGGATTTGACGATTTAGGCCCACACATCTATCAAACTTGCCCTTCTGCTAATTATTTTGATTGCAAAGCTATGGCCATAGGTGCTAGATCTCAGTCTGCAAGAACATATCTTGAAAAGTACCTGAATGATTTCAAGAGCTGCAACATTGAGGAGTTGGTGAAGCATGCCTTGCGAGCCCTTAGAGAGTGCCTTCCTAATGAAGTTGAATTGAATTCTAAGAATGCATCTGTTGCTATTGTGGGAGAAGGAATGGATTTCACTCTGTTTGAAGACGAGAAGGTGGAGCCTTACCTGCAAGCTATTGCTGGAGATGAGCGACCACGTCGAGGTGGTGGTGCAGCAGCTGGTGAACCTACTGCTTCCAGTGATAAGCCTGATGATGGTCCTCCCAAAAGACCTGACCCTGCTGTTGCTGTTGAATCCATGGCTGTGGACTAAATAAATACATGGTTTCTGTGAAGCTAAATGTCTTCATACCTTTGTATTGAAATTTAAACTATACTTACAGTTTTTGATTTTGGTATTAAAAAATTAAATATATTTATTCTGTCTATCCTTTATTTTGATGATTTGGAAGTACTTAATATGTTTTATCCATACCTTTTACTAACTGAAAGTTTACTTTGAATTCAATCTATTAAAATTTATTTTTCATTTATGATCACTTTTCTTTTTAGAGTGAAATTTATTACATTAGAAAATAATTTCCAGAATTATTTTAAAGTTATGTATAGTGTAAATATTTAGGATATAGTTTATTATTACTCTTCGGTTACCAGCAATTGTAAAAAAGCAGCTTGTGAAGTGAAGGTAAGATAATAAGTTTTCCAAAAATGTGTTTTATGGGAAGTGTATCATTTTAATTATCAGGAGTAGTGAATTCTATTCCTGGTCTAATCGAAAATCAGTGATGTTCACAAAAAATGGCTAATGCATATAAAATAAGTTAAGTCATGGTTACAATGTCCAAGGGAAATGATATCTAGGAGTTACAGGCCAAGTCTTGTGGTCTTCTGCTTGATAACCTTTTAAATTAAAGACTTGTTTTGTTTGATTAAATCAATGTGAAATTTCTTCTTCCTTCAATGTCAATTTTAAGTACCTAAATTAGCATAAAGCCTCAAAATTGCTTACCCACTTACCTGAATATGTTATATAATGCATTTTCTTTTACTACCATAAAATAATCTCTTGTTGCCATTCAAATAAAAACAAGAAATTGCTGCATTTGTTACATGATGTGATTTCATTTTAAGTAAATTCTTTTGCAACTTTTGTTTATATTCCTGTATTTTGGACTACTAACTTATAAAATGAATGAGAAAATTTTATCAACCTGTGTGCTTTTATCATTTATAACGTAATTTTAAATGTTTTATTTTTTTTGAATCATCATTCTTAACTGAAAATAGTGCACACACTGGTAAAAATTTACTGTACGGTCGCTCTTGGCGATTTTTTAAAAAATCGCCAAAAATCTTGCCAACCTCGCCAATCTGCACAAGTGAAGTCTGAAAATAAGTAAAATATTCCATATTTCATTGGTTGGTTCCCAGTTTGTCAGAATCTCCCATTTTTTATTGGTTGGAATCCTTCATCTGCGATTAATCAGAATTGGTTGGATTGTCAGAAAATGTTATTTATCGCCAACTTTGGAAAATCGCGCCAAGAGCGACCGTACAGTAAATCTGAGCCCACACACTGATAATTGAGATTGATTTAATTCAACAATTTGTGAATTCAAATTCTACCTCATACTTAACTGTCTGTGATGATTCAAAATCCACTTTAAATTGTTTGTTACAATCTAGTTAGCCTTACATTTTCAAAAAATAACCACTGCAGAATGATCTCAAATCAAATCTAAGAATAATTCTAGCAATTCTTTTTAAACTTTTTGGACAAATATTTTTTATATACTATTATGGGATTGCAGTAGGCTGGTTTGTTTGTTCTTGTTATCAGAAGGTAGTGAATTTGAATCCCAACCCAACCAAACATCTGACATGTTCACCTATGGTAGCTGGGCTATGTTAAATATGTCACGGTTGCAATGTCCCTTATGTGAAATGATACCTTTGGGGACCCACCCACTAAGGTCTCTACTATATAAGTTTGCTTTATTTTGGCCCCAACTGAAATAGGCTGAGTATCCTAGTTACAGCTGGCCATTTAAAATACAAAAAAAAAAAGTTGTAAGGTTCTTTGCCATTATTTTAATTATATTTAACTTTTGATGCAGATACATATTTTTTTTCATTATATTTTTAAATTTTTCAAATAATTATGCCATATAATGATCACTTGATTATAAATTTTTGTATTCAAAAAAAAATCTCCTTGTATCTTATAGTCATAAACATGGAAATATATTTGCATTAATTAAAAATTTTAACGGTTTGAAATTTGGACTCGATCTTATTTAAAGCCACCCCATTGTCAAGAATTAAACAGTGCAAAATCAGCAGATTATAATTATTTAATATGATGAATTACTAACTTTGTTAATTTATTGTAATTCTTTCTGTGATAACTTATGATGTACACAGAAGTTTATGATTTGAAATAGAATTTGACAATTCTGTTTTAGAGATTCTGTATTATTAATTTTTTTTTAATTTGAGTTTTTAAAAAGTTATTAGTTGGGAATCACACGTTAGGTTATTTGTATTTTTGATTAATTTGTAGTCACAAATATTTAAAATCAGTATTTATATTTAGAAGTTAAAATTGTAAATTTAAAGTTGGAAAATTGAAATTTCTTTGTGTTTCAATAAGAGGTACTGGGAAAAAAAAAAGTGATTCAATTTTAATTGCATATTTGATTATTTGTTTGGGTTTGCTAGAAAAACAATATATGTTTTTTTCATATTTTAATTTTTTGAATAGCATGTACTTATATAATTTTATCCTTTTCTATTCATTAAATATTCATATTTCATTTAAATATGAGAAACTTTCCATTGAATATGAAACAATATGTCATCTTAAATTCATTGGAAATATTTGACATCTTATATTAAATTATAAATTTTTTGAATTATGAGATAGAGTAAATATTGTCACACATTTAAATTTGAAAAAATATATATTGGGCAAAGTTTCAGAATCATTGTGGTCAACAAATGAGTTTATGATCATGTCGTCAATTTCAAAACACAATTTCTTGTAATGCAGTATGATACAGAATGTAATTATTGGGGGTTATGCAATCAGTGTTCTGGAATATCTGGTGTAAATAATAACTTTTTCTTTCATAAAAACTAAAAAGATAATTATTTTTCTATGTCCAAAGAGTTATTTAAATTCATCACTTTTTATAACAATTAAAGACTAAAAATTTATTTTCGAATAATATTCAATTTATTAAATCTTTGTTTTTAAACATATTTTATTAACTATTTTCTGCTTAAAAATAGTGATTTGGCTTTCATTTCAACTGTTTATAGGTTTAAAATCTATCTTAGGCATGAATATTTATGATTTAATGTACCATTAAGAACCAAACAAAGCAGTTTTGTATAAAAATTGACAACTAAGTGGGGGAAAAAATCGTTTGGAAGTAATACCTAGTTAAGGAATTAGAATCAAAATTTTCAACTTAAAGAATCGTGCAATTTAATTTCTCATAAATCAATATAATAGACTGATAATATTGCATTCATAAGTATTGTAAATTTAATGTTAACTTTTGTACAATATAATATTAGTTACAAATATTTAAAGTAGACTTATAAAATTTTAGAAAACTGATCGCAATTACAACTATTTTCATTATCAATCATTGATAAGATATATATATTTTTAATATGGAGCAATTTTATCTAGCAGATAAAAATTTCATGAATTTTTAAGAGAATTTCAAATTGCAGAGTTGTAGCTATTAGCAAACTCTCTTTTGAATAAAATTTAATCATCTAAAGAATATGTGAATTGATAAAGTTGGTATTTTGACTTTATGAAATTTTTATCGTGGATCATACATTCAAGTGTGCCTATGAGGGATATTTTGTATCTGAAAAATATACATTTAAGAGATTTATTAAAATTTGAAACATCTTGTTCTTAATTGTTTGAATACAATAAGCAATGGAACATTTCAGAGCAAGCTTTCTAAATAGAAAATTTAATTAAGAACAAGATTCAATAACAAAAAGTTGAATAAATGAGTAAAGTTCAGAATGTAAATAATCTCATACAATGGATATCTATGAATATGAAACGTTCAGACTTATTTTTACTTCAGATCAAGATTTATTGTCACCAGATCTTTGCTATTATTAAACTTGAAAAGTTTGATGATAGCAAAGATATCTAACTTTATAAGTTTCAAACTTATGTATCTGGTATTAGATTAAACAACTGTGATTCTAGTAGACAAAACTATTATGATTTTGTTGTAATTCATAAAACACAAGAACAAATAGGATTTCTTGATACCAATTCATAATGAATAATTCGAGTAAAATAATTAAAAGTTTTCTTTTAACATCTACTTATTTTTATAAGAAGTTAATTCTAATGGCACAACTCATGTGAATCTCTATTTCCAGTCATCTCAATAAATAGACAAACAGAAAGGCAACATTTGTCTTCAAATATTTAATTAATGTTAAGATTGAATCTGATTTTAACTCAATTTAGAACAAAAAGATTGTTCTATTCTTGTTCTACATTGAGTTGACTGGTTCTTATACAAAAGCTTCATCAGACTAATCCGATGTTAAACATTTTTATGCTTTGAAGTATTACAAGTACATAGTTGTGACCACATTTAATATCTTTTAAAACATCATTCTAAGTGTAAACAACTTTTGCTCTAGTAGTGATATTTGAATTTGTATTTCCTTCTGCAATCTGAACTATATATTCAGTGAAAGCGTCTACATAATCTTATAATTTTTCTAACATTTAATATAGTGTGATCACCTGACAGTTAAAACCTAATAACAAATATTAAAATTGCTGACACTTTCATTATTTATTTTAAATGTATTAGACATTTTTCATTATTAGAATCGCGGTATTGCTATTTCGTAATGCTACCCAGGATTATTTTACTTATTTTTTGGAAATATCTTGACATTTATTTTCATTATTTATTTAACATGTTAGTCCAAACACAAACTAGTTTAGAATTAATTCACTTGTGTATTTTAGCTACATAAATTACTTTAAAATAAATAACAATTTACTAATTAATTTTCTGTCTTTTAAGTGTCTAATTTCTTATTAACACTTACGTACCTGTTATATATTATTAAAAAATATGATGTAAATATTTAGAAATCAGTTAAACATTTTAAGCAAAATTTATAATTGTCCAGTTATTGTAATGGACAATTTTTCTCATATCAGAAGATTGAAAAAAAGATATTATTTTAGATATCGTTTCTTAAGTATAGTCAATGTCAATTTTTCCTCGATTGCTTAAGTCGGAATTTTTTTTTTTTTCTTGGATTATTGTTGAATTTCATATTGATCTAAACACAGATTGCAGGACACGGACCAGTTAATGAGATTTTATCCATATGCTGAAGATTAGACATCCCCTCATTCAATTTAATCGCAGTGTATTAGCTGTTGCTGAGAATTTGCTAATTTGATAAAATGTCAGATTTTCGTGAATCTTTAGCATCATTTGTGATCTTTTGTCCTAATTTTTCCCACATTACAATGCTATTTCTGGATTTTCTCCAGATTTGATAGTTATTATTTATTCTACAAAGCCAAATTTCCTTTTATTTTAATTCGTTGCATAAATTTTTAAGCAAAATTTTTTCATTCCTAGTTTAATTTCTCTTCGAAAATATAATAGAATACATATTTTATGTTTCTAGTATCTGTTGTACAATGCTATCTTGTAATGCTGATTCCTGAAAATTTCACACATTTCTTTTTTTTTTTTTTCATTCCATTAATACTTTTGCAATTTATATCACATAGTTAAATATTTTTTCCATTTCTTGAGACTTGATTTTTGCATTTTATTTTCCTAATTTAAGAAAATTTGACATTTATTTTAAATAATGAATTTTTTCTTATAAGCCATTTTTATTTTAAATGAAAAAAGAATTTTTTAAATATTAAATAATTTATTTTAAATAAAAAATGTTTTGTTTTTATTCTTTTGGTAATGATTGCAATCCTTGCTTACTGTAGCCTAAGTTAATATTTTTTTTACAGGTAGCAAATATTTTTTTAAGTTATTCAAAAGTTGTATCTAATAGAAATGATTTTTTAAAATGTAATTTTTCCATTTTCATTTAAAAGTTAACGTATTTTTTAAACCGAAAATCAATATTAAGGAAACGTAAAGAAGTAAAAACTAATAAAGTTCATTCTCAAATGGCTAAGCTGAATGCGGACCGTTCATAAATTCATGAATTCTATTCCCTCTTTCATTGGTGACGTGTCTAATATTATTGAATCTACTTTAAATGGTAAATTTCGGCCGAGTTTGTTTTAAAGAGTAAAAAATAGCCAATACGATTAACAGAACTACGATCTCGTCTTAGAATATTGCAAAGAAAAGTCTTGTGAAATATATATATACCTTAAATCGTAAAATACCCACTAGCTCTAACACCTTAATGATATATCGTTGGCTATTCGTTGTACCAGCAATGCTATCAGAAGTATGTTGGGGCGGAATCCAATAGCACCTTAAACAATAATACCAGATGCAGGACGAATGTAGCGATGTATAACGCAATAGTTTTTTACCACGGTGTCTTCAGATTCATATCTGATCATCGTGGTCAGAAACTATTGCGTCATACATCGCAATAGCTGCAGACAGAAACTGAATTTATCAATAGAACAATGGAATTTCATTCATTTGTCCATGTCCGTCGTTCATCAAGCCATTGGCGGTGCAAATATCTGTAGTTTTAAGTCAAAGATAAGCGAAGGGATAAATGCTTGGTTGACATTCCATTCAGTTGTAAATGACGTCGAAAAGATACGTGTGTGTGCCAAAAGATGCGTAACAGACTAAATCTGCTGTACTATGGTTTGTGATGTATCTGAGTGATCCATCACTGACATGTGCATGATAAACTTGTCATCAGAAGTATGTTGGGTGAACTGATGCAATTAGATGGACTAGTCGATCTACCATTCCCTCCTGTATATATCTGAATTTCATTGTTTGTCACAAGTTGATTGGTTGGTTAGGTTTTATGGCACAAAATCTAAAAGAGATAAGCTGCGTCTATTGCTTGGTACAAACTGTACATACTGGATTTTATTGTTTGTTCATATGTTGCCACAATTAACGAGACTTTAATTTTGCAAGCAAATAATGCACGTCCTTACATTAATTGCTGCATCTTAAAGAAGAAATTGTAACCAAAGTAGATCCATCAGAACTTTCTCCCCACTTAATTCCAATGAATATGTGAGAGGAAAGTCTTGGGAATAATATTATTTGCCTTTAAAATCCCAGAATTTTATATGAGTTAAAACTGTTCTAGCAAAGCCAATAGTCATTGCTTGCTATGCATCCTACTGACATCATAAACAGGAAGAAATTGTACTGTGATATTTTTATCGCTGTTCTGTGTTATCATGCTCTGTACTAATAAGTGCTTTTTATTTTATTTGTATAGAATATTTTATGTTCCGATTGATATTACAAAATATAATTATCATAAAATTGAGTATGATATATTTTTTTTGAGTATGATATATTTTTTAAAATTATATTTACATTGCAAAATATGAATGTTATGCAAGCATTTTCTTGCGTTTTTAAGTCAAAAAGTATATGAAATATACTTTCCAGATTATTGCGGAAGATCGCTTTCATATTTTTTTTAAATTACACAATAGATTTAATTTCTCAAATAGCATAAATTAACTCGTACAAATTCAATAGTAATATATATTACCCTACACTGACCATTTCTTTGATCAAGGATAGAAAATTTTATTTACTTTTATCGGGATCGGATCTTTAATTATGCCAGATTTAAGATATTTTGGTTTGTTTGTTTGTCGCTCAATGATAACTTTGTCCACGAAAGCTAATGTGACCGGAACCTACAGTTTAAAATGGATTACAAACCACTATAAACCATGGCCACGGTGGGATTCGAACCTACGAATTAGGGTATTTTAGATAATACACTGGACACTTATTTAGAACGTATTCGTTTATTATATGTAGTTCTATTTTGCTGTACTCAAGTCTAGCTTAAAGAATATAATCTATTGAAAATCCACTTTACCATTCAACAATTCTTAGAATATAATAGAAATGCAAATCCTAATATATAATAATACAATTGACACATATCAGAATATTCAGGATATTGGATTGATTTTTTTAATTGACCATTAAATTATAAAAAAATATTTTATTATACATGAATTCGCAGCATAACATTTACAAATCCCAATATATTTTATCAAATATTAACTAAGGAAATTTTAGATTTCAATAGCTATAGTTAATATTTGATTAATACAGTTAATATTTGAATATTTATAGTTAGTATTTGAATATTTGATATCTATAGTAAGTAATTAATAAAAGTGCTATTTTTCTATCACTGTTAAAATTTTTTCAAATTTTAAAACTTATTTAATTTTATTATTCTTAAACTGTAATTTTGTAACATTATTTTTAACTTTCAAATATTTTATAAAAAAATTAATGAAATATATGTGTTATCTCTATATCAACAGCATAATATATTTCAAACGTAAGTGTTGAATTTTTCATTTCAGGAAAATACTCAGAAAAAAAAATGATAAAAATATGAAGAAAGTCAAGTGGATTTTGAGTCATAATTATGTATATATTTTTGGGGAAAGAGGGGCTGTTTTTTGTTCCTTATCCTAATTATAGATACAAATGACACGAGCCAAGAACGGATCTGTTGTATTTTAAATTGATTTAAGTATTAAGATTCATTAAATATTAGCTCATATATTAAAACATTTTTTGTTTGATTTTTTTTTTTTTTTAATATCATTCAGGATTTATGTACTTAAAATATATTTCATTTTAATAGTATTCAAAGCTTTTATAGGTAAATATTTTCGTTTTAATTTAACAATCTTATGACAAATTTAACCTGTAAATAAAATGTCGCACTGTTACCAATAACAGTCGCATTTTATGATACCTAATTGCTTTCGTATCATTATATAAGGATTTAGAGAAAGCATTATCTATCGTAGTACGCTTGCTCTTGATACAGACGGAAAAAACAAAAGACGTTTAAATGGGAAAAATAAAATTATGCGACTTTTTAAAATTTATTGAGGGAGACTTATATAAAATTATTTAGTAATTCTCTTTTGAAAATAAGGAGTTAAACGTAGTCGTAATGTTGACCGATTATTGGTTTTTATTCTATCGAAAGTTTAAAAATCAATAATTGGTCAGTTTTTTTCCTTTAAGAACAGGTAGTAAAATTTAATTAATAATGTGAGAGTTCATGAATAAGGAATTTAAAATAACGCTCTAAAGTAAGAAAAAACTGTCCAACAAGATGAATCAGTAGTCACTGATCAATCTTGCTGCCATCTGGGGACTAAATTATGAACTTGATTGACAATTCATTAATACACCATTTTTGCTGCCTCATAGTAAATGAATAAAGAATGGACTATATTTCTTTTATTTGAATCCTATAAATTAGAAATCTATTCAATAGATATCAAAATATTTTCTTATCATCTCTAAGAATACTAGATTATATGCATTATAAAATGAAATAACATTGTGTTATAAGTCTATTACAATATACAAAGTAGTTGAAAATACTTTTATTTCATTATTTTTTAAAAGTTTCCGTGAATAATACTATTGTATTTTTAATTTAACTCCTAATTTCATTTATTTATAATTTTATAGTCTGTTTGATTTTAGTATCATATATAATATTTTTTACTAACTACAGAAAGAGCTGGGTATTCAACAAAAAATTGTCTTTGAAAGAAAGGAAATATGCTTAAGTTTTATTCTGTTAAACTCGCGTGATTTTCCAGTTTCGTGTTGAGAGATGTAGCAGATATTGTGCGTGTGTGGAAATTAATATAGTACATTCTTGGTTATCAATGACTTTCTTTTTCTTTCATTTTTTTTCTTTCTAATATTTCCCAATAAATATTAAAAGAAGTGACAATAATAAAATAAAATATGAAATTGGAGTCATGTAATAAGAATTTGTGATACTAAATTTCAATAAAATAAGCTCTTCTTATATAGATGCAACATCTTTCATGCAATATTAAATTTATTTAATAACTACCATTATATCTGTGTTTAAAGTCAATAATAAACAATTTCCTTTTATTTTCGATTAACATAATGTATCTTCACATCTACTAAAAACACATTTGTTACCAAATAGATTTCAAAAGAACTTTACTGACAATTTTGGTGAGGTATAAAGATATACCAAAACTAATTATCTGCAATTTCAACTCATTGTTCAAAAGCTTTTAAGGATTATTCGGTTGCTTTCCATTTCACTGAAGACTGTATCCGCATTTATTTTTATTTGATCAAAAATAAATATACACATCGTGGAGGGATATGTGTAAATGAGCAAAATTTTATGAGAAGAAAGTTATTGTCTATGAAAATATAATTGTATGTGAAACATGTTTTTGAATATTTGATACCGAAAAACAGATAGCCTAATACGCGAAGACATCATTAGTCAATTTAATTTCCACCTAGTCTTACCTTTGTGGAAAATATTTGACAAACAATTGTCGTATTCACGTGTAGAAAGGAAGAAAATATGGAATACATGCCAAAACAGATGTGCATGCTGAATCTGCATTCAGTCTTTAGTGAAACCAACGTAACTCTCCTACTGACTAGAAACGTAAGAAAGAATCAAAGCCAGCACCAATCATTTCGAACATAGCGAATTTGTCATAAAACCCTAGTGAACTCATTTAAATAAAATTGTTTAAAAGTATTTCGAAGTCTGTTAATAACTTTTTTTTTTTTTAAATAAAAAGTGGTTTTTTTCTTTCGTTACAATTGAGATCATGTGTACGTCACTTTATTTTACTTATAGTTTGTCTACGAGTTAAGCAAATAATCGTTTTCCCCAATAATGTTGAATATACAATTTTGTCCACCCATCAAATACAAGTAAACTTGTCAGTGGGATGAGCTTTTCAGTGAGCAGTTGGAAAGAAAATTTTGGCCAATATCTTAGTGTGATGGGTTATTTTATATATTATTGGAGATTTGTCTCTCTTGATACCACTATTCAAAAATAAATATTTATTAATTATTGAGTAAAGATAAATTTATTTCATGTAGCATGTAAAGCACATTAAATATTAATATTTGATTGTTTATGAAGCAATAAAGAAATCATAACATCCACTTTATGGTTAGTTTACATCGGCAAGGGCGATTTAAATGTTTTATTATTATTTTGGATTATCTTGGAATTTGCTTAAATATGAATGTCCTGCAATTTTTTTCTACGGATAGACAGCATTTTCTTGTACTTCATCTGAATTCTGAGCAATAGTAAAATGTCTTTCCTTTTATTATATCTAATGATTAACTAAAAGAGTAATACTTTGTTTCCTAGATATTTCATAATCTTTATTTTAAATCTGTTTGTGTTGTACTAGTGGAAAAAAAAGATTAAACCAGTTTTAATAAAGTTTTTTTTATATTTAAATCAACACTTAAATGAAAAACTTATAAGTCATAAAATTTTTAATGGGTGTGTTTGTACAAATACTTAAAGTGATTTACATAATGAAATGTGCTTTAAAATGCACATATGAAAATTTCAATGAGAAATACCACATAAAAACCCTTGCAAAATATATTGATTGCACATTTCAAAAAAGGTTAAACATAAAAAGCCCACCTTATACATTTTCAATAAAGATTTATAAAAAACAGCAATTTTAAAGATATTATAAAATGGAAAAAATCATTATGGCTGTCGAACAGAAGTCAGGAAAATGACCAAATGAACAAGAACTAGCAAATAACTGTTGGCATTTAGAATAATATTTTAAAAATTCACTATTACTACACATATAGCATATATGCTGCAATGGATCTAATTTTAAGTATATTTAAGAAAAAAATCTGATGTGTTCTAATAACTAGAATGCTGATTTGGAAGTAATTCAGTGTTTGTGACACAATGTAAAATATTTTGCATTCAGATTTAAAGCAAGTCATGAAAAATATTTTCTGTTCCCATTATAATGCTTCATATGGTCGTTCTGATGAAATCCATTGTTTAAACGTTTTTTTTTAGCAAAATACATAAGATATAAATACGTTTATGGCCACATTTGGTGTTGCCAGTTAGGATATAATATTATCTAGCACATGTAATTTTAGTTTGTTCACATAAAATTACATATTTTTAATGAATATTAATTTAAATCCTTCAGCAAAATATAAAATGACAATCTCCTTACAAAATTTTTTTCTACTGAAATAAATTTTTGATGCTTGAAATAACTGATATGACATTTTTTATAAATTGTCCAACTTTTTAAAATTTGAATTTTTCATGTATAATGGGGCTCATTATGCTTACAAACTAAAATTTCTTTACAACAGCGAAAGTTTTTTACACAAGCGTAAGAGAATTCTCTATAGGCCTATTTCTCCTATTCTATTCTAAACAAGAGAAAGACGAGCATTAAAAAATATTAGAGCTGTACATAAAGGCAGTATTTGTTTGAAAGGGTTGCGATACTTGTAGAGATGTTAAATCTTAAATTCTACTCGCCAAATTGTTATTTTGATAGCTTTCATTCAAGTCGCCAACATTAAGATAAGTCCTACGAAGACTATTTAACACTATTTCCTCTATGAGAGACGACAGGAAAGAATTTGCAACAACAAGGTTGCTTGGAAGGTTTAAAACAAGTGAACCAAGTCCATCATAGTTTATTTTCAAAGATTTATTCCGAAATACATTGAAATGCCATGCACAGAGGCTCTAAGGATATTAATACACTGTGGCGTTAGAATTAACTTGTTATTGCTGTACTGAAAAATAAAAATCTGACAGCTATTCGGCAAGAAAAAAAAAATCTAGTATTCGGAAAATAATGGACTAGATTACTTGTGAAATAAACCTTTCATTTACAAAAGATCTATTTTTTATTGTATTTGTGTTTGACAACATCGACAGAGTTTATGGATTTGGTGCAGACTCTTCATTTAGAATTTTAGTACTCATGTAAAATCTAGTCCTCCTGTTTCGCAAAATCGAAATTTGCCAAACGATGCCTCATTCATCCAATAAAAAGAAATGCGCCATCTTTTACGATAGACAAGATTTTACACATGTATCCAAATTTCTTATATTCGACTGGATATATCACCAGTCATACATAATAAACCAAAATATGTATTAAATTACAAAAGTATTAGCCATAATGCATAGAATTAATGCTGTTGGAGTAATTTTTATTTAGTTATGTGCAACTAATTAAAAAATCTGAATTATTCAAATTTTTGTGAAGCGGTAGATATAGCACCAAATATATGAAATGCAGTAATATATTTTTTACATAAATAAAATTTGAAGGGAAATAATGCTTAGTTTGAGCAACAAGATAACAATAAAATGTTGAGAGACGATATATTAAATCCCTGATAAGTCAATATTCATTTTTTTCCGATATATTAACACTTTATTTCTGGAAAAAGATTCAATAATTTTCCAGGGTCTTTCTTCATGACAATCCTTTTTCTCATACCGATCATGCATATTACTTTATCAATCAAATAACAATGAATTTATCAACAGATTAAATCTATGTCACAAAAGTACAGCACATTTATATATGATGATAAAAAAATTCATTATTATTTATCAATCATTGAGTTTGATATAATTAGAAGTGATTCACATTGTAAAATATACAGTTATATATTAAATATGTTTTGTAAGAATTACACTAAAATATTGATGTTTAATATATAAATAAATCCTACAAACACAATCAACAAATTGAACTTCTAAAGAAAATTTTCATATGGTTTGTACTAAAGACTATAAGCGATTTTTCAATAAATACAATAATATATTTTTGTCATTCATGCTAACTAAACAAATACAATCAATAGATATTGCTGATTATAGTTTTAAAGCAATGGTATTTATTTATAATTATATCAAGAAAATGTTATAATAATGCTTGAAATTCAATAGTTTCATACTGAGGTTATAAAACATTTATATTTTGTAAACAGCATTCATAAATTGTATAACATATTGTAGAACAGGAATATGTCATATGATTATTACATATAAATTAATATAGACTCAATAAATACTTCATTATGTACACTTTGATAACATAGTGGCAGGAGTTTAGCCCCAAAACATAAAATTTTTTAATTTATGGATTTTCTTGATTTTTAATTACAGATTTGTTGGTTAGTTACAAAATTTTTTAAATTACAGATTTAAGATTTTGTTAGTTCCAAAGTAAAGTAAAAATAGTTCACTGATCCAAATTTTTTCTTTAAAGCTTAATAACGATATCAGCTGATGTGGTTATAACATTATAAATTTTTAATGTACATAAAATTTCATATTACTCCAACCATTTTTTGTATATCTATAATTTACCTATTTAGCTCTATAGAACTTTTAACAAATTGTAAGCTTATTATATACCTAAATGAATTAGGGAGAATGTTCGTCAATATAAGAGGATAATGATATACTGATATCAACCACTCTTATGCTAATAATATTCAATACTTGCTTTGTACTTTTGTAAGTAGCAAGCCTTTTTAAACGCTATATTTAAAAATAAAATTATCGAAATGTAATAATCGAAAGATCGTTTCATTTTCACAAACTACTTAAAGTGTTTTCTTATTTTCCACAAATGTAGATCATTATATATTATAGTTTTATAATATATACATATAGCACAGTTAAATTCTTCAAAATTTTAGTTATTATTATAATTTTACTGAAGTTAAAATTTTATTGGCTACTATTTCAAAACAACCCTTCGAGCAAAATAAGCAAATGTAGCTAGCAATTTCCTTGCAGCTCTGAATTTATAAACCACAACTCGTTTATATTAATAATGGCTTAAAGTAAATTTGTTAATATAATAAAAGAACAACTCATTTAAAAATAATAATAGAATTTTAAAAGTCGCAACTCATGGGTTTTCTTTTATTCTCAAAAACACTCAATTTCTATATAAAATGTCATCAACTACTCAAAATTTGAAATCTCCAAGGGATTCTCACTGATTACTTTGAAATTTTGACATAACACAGCATTCGAACACACGTGTGTTTTTATACATTTATTAAACAGATATCGCACCCATAGCAGGTAAAAGGTCTGTGACCTGCTTTTCTAAAACACAATGCCATCTTAAAATCAATAGGCTGTATTAAAAATTTTACAATTTCATTTTAATGCTTTCGATTACATTATTAAATGAATTTTTATGGATTTTGATTAATTTCCATTTTTATGTAACCGTTTATGTGACTACATTAGAATGTGACTGAGAATTATTTTTACAGGATCTTTCGAAGGTGAAGATGTCATTCCATGTATTTTTATGATTCCAACAGATATACCATTTTGATTGAAGAGTTTGCAATTCCTAATTTGATTGGCATATGCATTCTCCATCAACGAAGCTCGAAGCCAATAATTAGAATAGTGTGCTTTAGGTTTATCTAGTGAATTGCATTTCACATGGTCAAAATGCTGCTGTCTGACGACTCAATATGTATACAGACAATGGAATTGCAAAAGAGGTATACCCACAAGATTTGCAAAATAATGTTTATTAGAAATGTGCGCTTTTTCTCTCTCTCTTTTCAACCAAACTAATGCACAGCAACAAGCGACCGGATACAAGTGCTCAATAAAGCATCGAGTTAAGTCAAATATATATTTGATTTTGATTTAAAATAATGCGAGTGCTGCATCGCAGAAGTAATTTTGGTTCAAGAACTGCATGTTGATAATTAAAAATAAATGCATAAATTTTATGTTTTGGAGCACAGCGGCAGGAAAAGCTCTTAATAAAAATTATTTTTATAGTAAACCACATTTAAATATTTACACAGGACGTTGTATTTGAACAGTAGGACGTGGCGTTAATTTTGGCATAATAAGCAAATATAAAAGAAGTATTTATGAATCTTAACAAATTGTGCGTGACATTTAAAAAGCCAAGCAAATTGAGCACAACTGAATTGTATTAAGCAAAATAGAATTGCATTATGCAAACTGGTATAATGGGATACTTATGTTAATAACAGTGATTTTTAAGATAAATTTAATTGTATTTTACTATTAAATATAGTGTGCGAATTAGTTAAATAATTTCTTTCGATTCTATTGTCGTTTTTGGAAAATAAATAACTGTTTTGATGATATACGCATTAATTATATGGATTTAAACAAGATAATACTTACTGCATTTTCAATTGGGGACATTTTTTACCTACATTAAATTTTTACAATTTTTTTACAAAGGGTTATACTTTTAATGTGTTCTTTTATATAAGCATGCTTTTGTACTTCTCCTTTCATTAAATGTATTATGGAAAAGAAATTATTCCTGGACAATCAGCTTGTAAAAATTTTTAAGCAATTAAATGTTTAAAGCATTATTTTATGGTAACTATAAACAATTATACATTTCTCAAACTTTTTGAACGATTATTTTGAACTTTAGATTAAAAAACACAGTGTTATTTAATACGGCAAATATGGTTAAAATTTATAATATCTAAGATTCAAATGTTTACAGAAGTCAAATTTGGCTTTATCAAAAAAGTAAAAATAATAAAATATTAACAGAAATCTCAAAGTTGCACACTGAAAATGCAAATATTTGCTCAATATATTTAATAAGCACTTTTTATGTATTAAAAAATGTATTAACATAGTATCCCATAAGCAAATTAATAAACATCGAGATTGTATAGAAAATGCATTATAATATTCACATGTAAATGTAAGTACATACACAAATATATTATATAAAAATTTAAAATGTAATCAAAGACAAAAGAATTACATTCAAATATTGTTTCTTATAGTTGGTTAAGAAAAAACAAAAACATTTTTTTTTTTACAAAAATAGATTTTGAGTTATTATGAAATTAAAAAGAGCATTCGGAATGTATTGTTTAACAAGCTTTGTATTTTTGAAAAATACACATTTGTCACTTCCATATTTATAACTTTAAAAATATTGCATTTAATACATTTCAAATCCTTTTATTGACTTTTGTACCATTTATTTGCTTAAATGATTAACCCAAATGCAAAGCAAATTCTTTACGGTATAAAGCCTGTTTAAAAAATAACAAAATGTATCTGGTTTGTAAATCCATTTTAACAGCGAATAACAATCCTTTTTATGTGGAACACTTACAAAATCATTTAATTGACATTAAGAAAAAGAACATGCAATTTACTTCTTAGGCATTTGCTTGTTTATACACAATTCTTATTCAAATTTGTACATTGATGTATTCATTCATAACTCAATCTAATTAAAAGTACAACTGCTGTATTATCCCTTTTTTCGCCAAATTTAATTTACTCTGAAAACCCGTCATTTTGTTGCCATTTAATTTTGGTTTATATTTTTATAATTTAAGTTTTAATTTCATGTATATTTTAATTAATTTAAATTTAATTTATGTATTTTCAATCACCATATTAAATCATCACGTTTGGCGACATTTTTTTTAGACAAAAAGAAACACTTCTAAAAAGGCTAATACACCAGCTGCTTTCATTAAGTTGAATGTTATTGGTCAAAATCTTACAACGGTTATAATGAGATTCAAGAAAGAAATGCAACCGTGCCATGATAAACAGCTGCCTGATTAATCTCGCTTTGGAAGCGTTACCGAATTCCGTTCTTTCAACAAACTGTTTGTACAAAACATGCATTTTCACTCCTTTTTACATCATAATCCATCATTAAAAGTTAAAGCATTAGATAGATAAAGTGCAAGAAGTCACATGACAGTTTGTTTACTTGGAAAGTCGAAAGTTGAATAGCCATCTAATACTGGAAACAGAATGATTTGCGGAATTAGATTTTATCATAGAGTTATTTATTTCACTTAACCAAAAGCTATTTCTTCCGGAAATTATTTGGTGGGCAATCTTCCGGCAATGGAACATGTTTTGATTAGCATGACTGTAGCAATTTGAATATCTGACACTACACAACAATGTCAATCGTCCATCTTTTTACAACAATGTCTGTTGTGTCGTATGCCTTTATGTTTCCTCGTCATTCAAACATCTTCATAACTGGGTTGACTGTACATTTTTAATGTAAAGAATCATACTGCTGGTTTCTGAATAGCACCTGGATTATATTGTCATTTGTAGCAATGTGTATGTGAGAAACAGAACCAGTGTCTAAATACTTGACTTCATTGTAGATTTGCTTGCTAAGATACGAGGCATAAACTTAAGAAATAAACCTTTAGCATAGTTATAAAAATGAGTCAGTGACATTAATTTTAAATCTTAACTTCATAGCCTTATTATTAAGAATTATTTTATTCGATTCAGTTTCAAAATTAAATAAAATGTTCTCGTAAGCATCTTTGTGAAGATTCTTTCATAAAACGAAAAACAATTGAATTTATATGTCCTAACTTTGAAGTAAATACTAAATAATTCCGCAGCAAAATAAAAAAAAATTCATAAATATTATATAGAATTAAATAAATAATTAGTCGGCATTATGCATGTTATTTAGAGGAATAAAAAATAATAAACATATTATTTTAAATTTGCTTTTCTTTTGATAGTAAGCTAATAATAATTTGCAACAGAAAAATAATTTTTTTTACAGAAAATAAATAGAAAGAAAGATAAAAATCTAATTTTAATAATTAATTGAAAAATTTCAAGAACATAATGTCTCAGTTAATGAAACATTTATGACTTTTGCATATTTTCGCAAACTATAAGAACTTAAAATCTATAAGAACTTGTTGAAGATTATTTTCTACAAATTTAAAAACGAATCTATGTGGGTTCATTAAGAATTCCTTGTTAATAGATGCGAACATAAACAAAAAAAATTATATTTATGTACTTATAAACTATTTATGATGTTAATAAAAGATAATCAAACAGCTGATGTTGAACTAAACATTGAAATGCTCTCTTTCGTCCTTTAAAATATTTCAAGACATTAATTGTTACTACTGATCAGAAGATTATTTAATTCTGATTAACTATCGATGTTAATTCGATATTTAAAATTTTGCGCAGAAGCATATTCTAAGAATATCACTTTATGCGCTCCGTTAACTATCCTTCTATACTTCCCTAGAAGACCTTAAACGCAGGATTGCGTATAATCTTTAATATTTGCCTCCAGAATCGTTGCCTATCAGGACTTGCGTCTCTGGTATACTATTTGGAGGACTGGTTGGTGTGATGCTATTTTGATTGCTGGCTGGAGTCGCTGTGTTGCTGTCGTGTGCGACACCGGATTCGGAATTTGGCAATTCCGAGAACTCGGCAATGTCTGCCAAAGGATGAGCCACGTCATCCTCCTCCTCGTTGTTACCACCCGACTCACCGGAGTCATCCACGTCACGGATGATGACCTTCTGGGGCACTTCGGTAGCGTGGGCTTCCGAACAGAACACCTTGATGATGCAGAGGACAGCCCCTACGCCCAACAGGAACAGACCCACGGTCTGTGCCGTGGGCACCATCGCGCCCACACCCACGAAGATAAGCACCAAGCCTGTGATGAGGAAGAGAGTTCCCATGTATATGAGGAACCTCCGCCTCTGCCTGTCCAGGTCAGTGTCGTACCTCCTGCGATGCCGGAACGCCCTGGCCCCTCCATAGTGGTTGCTTATGGTGCTGATGCTTTGTCCGGCGCGTTTCGCGTTCTTGATGCGCCCGGTTATCGATGAGGTGCTCGAGTGGTGACTCGGAGGTATACCGAAGCGGCCGAATGTCTTGCTCTTCTTGCGACCACGTCGCACTGCGACGGCTGGCATTGCAGATATCATGGTTCAATTCTGCAAGAGAAAGAATCATTCATAAATGCATCGTACAGTCCATTACACATGAGATTATTAGGCAGTTCTTAACAATATAACACAATATTTATTGTGTAGTGATAACGTACCACAAATGTTTAGAAATGAAATATAATGCTACTATTACAATAAAAGTGAGCAAATAGTTCATATTTTTGTAAATATTGAACTGTTGAATTAACCTGTTCTAAAAATGGTAATAAGATAAATATTCTCCATAACTGTAAAAGCATTTTTTAGCATTTTTTTATGAGATGGATTAGGATATGAACAGTAAAAACTTTGAAGTATCTTTGCAATACTATGCCTCAGCTGTTAAGCTACGCTTTTTAATTGGGATTATCCAGAATTTAATTTCAATAATTGTGGATATCTCATTTCTGAATTTGTAATGAGTATGAGTTTCTTAATATTTAGCGTCTGTAACACGCGAATTTTACTCATTATTTAAGAAAAAATTTGGCAGAAGTCTGATTTTCAGTATATTCTCGAAATTCTCAAAGTTTGCATATATCAAAGAATGTGTGGTGAATCCTAGAATTTTGCGCCATCGCGCCAACAAAAATTCTGGTAACCTTTTATTAGAAGAATCAGAAGGAGAGAGTTAGATATAGCCTCGGATATACGAGTGGAAATGTAAAATGTCTGTATACCAGTAAACTAAAAAGTAATTAATAAAATTGTTTGATGGAGACGAATATTGTATTAGTAAAGTTTATTTTTATATAACATAATAATTATTTCCTCAAATGTATCTTATATCATGTCAGACAATATTTAATTTTTAAATAAAAAACACCACACATTTAAAAATTATAATAAAAATTATGTTGCAGAAAAACTAATTTGCTTTCTACCTAAGGAACAAGGTACAAAAGCATATTTTAAAAATAATTCTAATTCTACTGATAAGTTGATCAAGGTTTCTTTGCAAAATCATTTTTCATCAGCGTGAAAAAATAGAATAGATTTTTAAGAGATTACTTTTTGTGCACGCAATTACTTTTTAGCATTTATTAAATTTTCCAATGTACATTGGACAGTAATTTGCTTGACAAATTTTAACATTATAGATAATACAATCTTTTTATAATGGAATTTTCTTTTAAAGGCAAAATTGAATTATTTTTAGTTGCATATATTTGCAAGATTAACCATGTAGATAAATAAATTTAAGTAAGTAATTGAAAACTGGGATATATATATTTCAGAAGCAATTAATATAATATGAAGTATTTAAAAATTTAATACAGGTTCTTACAATGTTTTCTTCTATTAGTTTCACTATATTTATAATTTCCTAACATAATTCATATCGTAATTCAAGAAAACGTAATTCAAGAAACTCTTGCAAAGGGGTTGAATTGAGAGCAGCGGTATAGAATGGAATTGAACACTTATTATCTATACGTTGGTCTTTAGCTAACTAAAAAAGAAAACTGTGTTTCATTTCGAGATTTTGATTCAAAATGAGCACGTCATCCTTTTTTCTATATTCCCACAGTAATAATAGAAAAATGATGCAAGTAAAACCATTTTCTTTTATGTAGGTAAGAAATATAATTTCATAAGTGCGAAAAATACTAAAACATCATTTGGTGTTTTATTATATTCTTACTTGCGTTATACACAGAACAATAAAAGTTTGTCTGTATTTTTTTTAAAAAGGCTTTATTGACTCTATACATGATTTGATTTCACAAAAGAATTTCACAGCTTAAACAAATTACACTAGGCTTGTAAAAATAGAAAATATAGAATGGGTTACTTTGCATTTGGGATATTATAATGACATTGTTAGAAGAATTTGTACCCAATAGGAGATTTATCAATCAAATTTTAGATGGGCTCTTTGGAGTACCAGTAAAATTTACTTTTCAATCATCACCAAAAATGAGCTAAGTAAATAATAATTTGTCCATTATGTAGATACAAGTAACATTATTGCTTGTCTCGATTATTTATTTATTTTTTTATGCACATAGTTGTGAGTCAATCCAAAAAATGTGAAATATTTTATTTCTTATACATTTTTCGATAGTTTTTAAATATTTGAATGTTTTTTTTTATCAAGGGAGTTATTTAAAAAGATAATGTAATAAGTATACTTTTTATATGGCCGATAAGCAAATAACTTGTAGTCATTATTGGTTGAACTTTATGAATGTAAATAAATAATGGATAATTTATGAAAATATACGTTTGAGGGTTAGACTGTCTTCAAGAAGCAATAACTTACACCATTATTGCTTCTTGATAACAGTCTATTAATAACATCTTCTTAAAGAATCCATTAATAACTACTACCGAGAATACTTTTTGGTAAGAATTCCTTACTCTAAATTATGGATTATTCTTTTGAAGCGTTTAATTTTATTACTTTAAATTATTCAAATTTTTTACTTTAGACTTTAGGTATGTGGAGTGCTTGGCTATTCAACAATGTTCCTAAAATGTTTTCTAACATTGTACAATTTATATACCTTATAAGCTTAAGTGAAATATTTTTATTGGATCCTTAGAAATACGTTTGTGAGAGGGGAAAAATTTAAATTCTCGGAACTGAAGAAACAGAGATTCACTTGATACACTTGATCTAAAAGAAACAGATTAGTTTATAACACAGAGATTTATTGTAATCTGCATCGCCACTGAAATCCATATGATGTTATAACGTGTGAAAAAAAAAATAGAAGAAGATTAATCAATGAATTTAATAGAAGCCTAAAATAAAAAGTGTTCATTTTTGTGGTAAGTCTTCATAACCATTGGTATATATCATTTATAAAGGTAATACCAGCTGAAACGCCAAGTTTGTTTCAGCAGTTCAGAATGGTTTGATCTGTTTGTATACACGCAGAATATATGATATGTCCTGGAAGCTCTTTGATAGCTAAGAAGTAAGCAAAAATTAATCTTGATTGTTAATTGCACTTAGAATAATGGAAAGGGTGAACATGAACATCTACATGTAGAATATTTTATTTTTGCTCTTCATATTCCATCTCGTATTTCTACCAGAATCGGAATAACTATAGTTAATTATGTCCTCTAAACAGTAGAAAAAGGTTATTCGATAAATAAGGTGATTTCGAACGATTCTTCAAAGTTCTACATCTTCATACCGATAATTTTACTTCGAAACAAAGTGACATTTAACATTAAACATCATAAATTTGCAATCTGTTATGTATTCTTTTTTTGCTTGGGGTAGATATTGTTATAGCTATCACCAATATTGTGGTGTTAAAAATGAAATCGGTGATAAAGTCGCCAATAAACAGCTTCAAAATGTTCAAAAAATGTCTGAAGTACAAGTCAAAACTCGTATCCTTGTAAAATGAAAGGAATCACTGGAAGATTAGTGTGTTTTGACTCATGGTACTATGATAATCCTACATGCTCGTTTTCCTAATCGTTTTCAGAGGCGATATAGAGGGCGTAAGTGCTTCCACTTGTTTATTGCTTCCAATACATTGAAAGTTAGTTTAGTACAAAATACTTTTAAAAAATATTTTAACATTAAAAAGATAAAGACAATATACCAATCCTTAGTAAAGATATTTCCCTTAAACAAACATAAATAATTACATTATAAAAAATCAATAAAAATTTCATCATAATAATTTGCAGATCTTTTCAAAACAACATTGTAAAAAATGTAATTACCGCCTCTCATCCAATAAATTATTGAATCAAATTACTTAACGACGTTAGTTTATAATATTCAAGATCGATAAATCAATAATGAGACAGACAGCCGGTTTTAATGCTCACAGAATTTTCTCATTGCCAATTCAAATGAAGAAAGTTTGTAACAAATGGTAGTCTAATCAAAATTTATTATCGAACAATCGAATTAGAAGGCTCTGTTTTCAAATTTCCAAAATCATCGGTGATGAAAAAGACTAGAAACTTAGCTTTTTTATAAAATTTTTTTCTGAATATTCGCCAATAGTCCAAAGAATGCATCTTTTTTGGAATAAAATAAAGTAGGCACAGTCCATCTGATTTAGAATTTTTTTTTCACCGTCTTCATATTTTGGCATTTTCCCAAGAAATGCATTATTTAGAGCTTTACCTCTATTTTCTTTCCTTCATCAAAAATTACTTAATACTGTCGTCTCTTATTTCTTATGTTGAAAGATACTAGTACACTTAATGGTTCCCTAGGGTAGTCTTTTTGGGAAGAATTAAGTGTGCGGTCACTCTGGATTTTTCTCCAGAATGAAAGGAAAAATCGATTTGATTATTCTGTACAGTATTTCCGAAGTACTTTTTTACAGATAAAATAGCAATAACAATATCTATTCATTGAAATTTTTTTGTAGAATATATCTAAGAACTATCATAACTCGAAAGAATAAACTTAATTTCGGATTATAATTTTCAAATCAATATCACATAAAAATATACTAATTTATTATTACTTAAGTTAGGGCATTCAAATCCACGATGTCTGAAGACTTGAAGAAGATTCCAGCTTCGAAAATGTAGAGCTTAGTAGCTGTTTTCACTAGTTCGAATCTTTCGAATTCTAACCTAAAAAAGTAGAACATTCTAAATCAAAATCTGAAATAAATATTTTCATCAAAATATAATAAAATTATAGTTAATATTTTTATTGAATATAATATTCGAATGATGTAATGCAATTTAAAAATGTATCCATAATTTGTTAGTTATTTTATATTGTAATTTTATATCATGTAACTCCGAATATCATAATGATCTACTAATATTTTTCCAAGACATTTGTCTGCAATTTATTAAAAATTCTCTAGTAAATTTCTAAGTTATTGTAATAATTCGAATACTAATAAAGAAAAAGTTATGAAATTATACCTAAAATAGCAGTAAATTTAAAGGGAAAGTAATTAATTTATTACAATATTTAAAATTGATTCTAAATTTTTTAGTGCAAGTTTTAACGTTTAACGATTAACATTACAGAAAAACATATTTTTATCTGGATTTTCCGCTTTGAGCATTCTTTTCAAATTTTATTCTATATCACATAAAGTTTCAAGTCAAATGGTTAAAAAAAAATATCATATAAATTGGTTAAAATATATATATCATGTAGAATGGTTAAAAAATTCGACATAAATATTGCTTTATTATATTTTATATATATGTTTATTCCAATTTGTAATGATGAATCCACACGCAAATCCTTTTATCACATATAATTTTGAAACATAATATATTCCAATGCGCAATTATAATGTTATTCCATAATTTTAGGTAAATAGGTCATGATGGTATATTTTACAATAATGTCATAGTAACATACTATTAGGATTATATGACGCTTAATAACACTATGAACATCAATATTATCATCGATGATTAAAAATACGAGCTTCGATAGCTTGTTAATATATTGAGATCACATAATTATCAGATTTATAACTTTCAACGATAATAGTTTTCATTTTGCAATTGGACAGCTTCTTTGACTTTTTGACTATTAAATGAAAATATGGCGTTTATAAATATAAAAATTAAATTTCGTAGAGAAATATTGAGGAACATGCCTTGCGAAGATTTTTTAAATTTTTCATGTATGAGAAAGCGAAAAAACAAAATAAATGGCAAATGGCAAAATCATGCCTTCAGATTTATTTTTTCAGATTCAAATAAGAAATAAATCAAACACATTTATCTCAAAAGTGAAATTGAACTATAGTAAGGATTAAATAATTTTTGCCTTTGTAAGATCTTATAAAATACATTTTAACGCAAAAGTTCTTTAACGTCTGAAGAAGACAATCGGAATTAAACGAAAATTCATATATGTAACAGTTAAAAATGAAATGTTGGTCTAAAATTTGAACACAATCAAGAAATTGATCTACCAAATGGAAGACAAAGATACTAATAATATTACGATTCTATAGAAGTTTTGAAAATTTCTAACCACAAACTAAAATAAATTCGATCACTACTCTAGTAGATGACAGAGCCAGACCAAAATGACATTGACCACGAGGTCTGCTCCAATTTAAAAACGGTATCATTAAAGATTGGATAGTAATTGAATAAGATGCACAATTGTCTATAACGATTAATTTGATTTCAATGATCACAAGAAAGCCCTGGAAATTTTTTAAGCGCTATGTACTCAATCCGATAAATATGTGTGTAGAAAGAAGAAAGTTTGTTTTCTTGTATTTTATTAAATTATTAATTTTTTATTAAATTAACTGAAGAATTCTTCCATAAGAAACAGGTATACTAGAACAGGTAAATAATTCTGGGAAAATAACAGCTCAAAAAATTCATTTATATGAATGCTTTCATGAGTACGATAAAGTAAAGGTTATTAATTACCTCTTTTTAATAACCCCTTAAGTAATAACCTTTTTTTCACTTTAAGTAAAATATTCAAATGAGAATTTCAACTAGCCATAAAGTTTTCATTTAAGTTTTTAAATAAATAAAAATAAAAAATTTAATTTTAAATAAAAAATTTAAATAAAGTTTTAATCATTTAAGTTTTAATTCTGAGTTTTGTGTGTTCTATTAATTACATTGAATAAATGCACTGGTAAATAAATATCATCTTAATAAAAATAGAAAACAATTGTTTCATTTTTTTCTCTACGATTTTATATCAATTATCATAATTAATGTATAACATGGATAGCAAAATTAGTAAGATATGATAAATAATTTTACAAATAATTCGAAAATAATAGAATATTTTAGAACATTATTGAAAAATATTTAATCAAAACTTATGAAACTGCCTTACACAGGTAATATATGAGAATAAATAATTGCCTGTCAATAACATTTAGAATATGATAAAAATAAATCCATGCTATCAAGTTAAAGATTAAAAATTTATGGACCAATCGTATTTTGTTGATGAATAAATTATTAGATAAAATATGTAATCTATCTGAATATGATAATTTGCTGAAAAATTATCATATTCAGATAGAATGAAAAGAAATATTTTTCTACTATACTCAATATTTACTTTAATTACGAAAATATCCCATTGTAATAAATATATATTGTTTCATCCAATATTAATTTATTATTATCTATTATGATTTAATTAATTTTTAATAGCAATATTGCGAGGAATAACTTTCAAAGAAATTCTTTAATGAAAGCAAGATATGTTTATTTTTTCAAATGTAAAAATGTTTTAAAACTGAGTTTTTTATCATTTGATTTATGACCAATACTTAAATATTTTATTGTTACCTATATGATTTCTCAGTTTTATAATGAGATATGTAAAATAAAATGTTACGAGCTTAAAAAGTAAAAAATTTATAAATATTATTAAAATAATAATTTCTTGGCCTTTGTGAAGTTAGAATTCTAAAAATGTAAAATGCTAATTAGGGTTTTTAATACTTCAATCAAGAATTATATCATTTTGGGATAAGAAAAACAAAAGAACTTCCTGTTTATCAAGTGTTTATTTTTGTTTACTGCTAAGATTACACTTATGGTTTGAAAGTTGTAAATTGACTTCTAAAATGTATGTGCTTACTTACAGATTAACTACTTTTTTTAATTTCTAAATTCAGATTAGAAACAACTGTAGTCAGAATAACAAACATTAAAACTAGAACAAAGGACAAAGGTAACATGAACACGGATAAAACAAAACTGAAATCACAGTACATCTATAAATCGTTCATTTAATGCTGAGATCTTTTGTATCTCCCCCACAAGTGTTTCAAGTTTAGTGAAGGGTAATGACTCAAATGGTTCATGTCCGTTTCCTCTCGTATGTTGCACAATTGGCAAAGAGGACTTGATAGTATTTTCATACGATATAGATGTTTACAGAGATCATCGTGGTCAGTAGCGAGGCGAAGAAAGGCAACAGATATATTCTTTGGCCAAAGTGGAATATTTGTGATTTCATCTACCCATTTCTTGTTTATCTTTGCTTCTTATCTTACTTCTTATCTGAAAATCTTCTCTAAAAGATTTTTTTTTAATTAATAATTTGGCAGAATAAAAAGAAATTTGTTTATCTGCTATTTGTAAAATTTTGGTCTCTTTCTTTGCCAGAGAACAGCTGTTTCATTTTGTAGTGTGCTGATACCTACTGCAATGCAACCTCTTTAAATTCCTCAATTAAATCATTGAGAGCCAAACGAATCATTAAAGTATTAGTTGACGCAGGAGCTACAGATGAAGGGTCATGTGGGCAGCGTTAGAATTTGACAATGTAACAGCCCTTGAAAAATTTTCAAACCGTCCCTGGAACTGTGACAAAGCGATTTGAATAGCTGAGATCTAAGCATCAAAAGCTGTTTTATACCTTCCGATAGGAGTATAGAATGTGAAGAGCCTACAAAAGACGCTAGCATTGGTACTGTTAGTCAACATGGAGCCATTTGTAAACACGTGCAGCTACTCGTCTCGGAGTTGTCTTAACAGCTCTTGTGATAAGTCGAAGGAATTGGTTATGGAATTTCTCCAAGGTATCAATAGCCCGTTTTCTTGCTACCACCAACAGTTTGGAATAGTAAGAAATAAGTGTCAAAATATAAGATTTATAATCCAAGTCCACTGTTTTTCCCACTTTCAGCCAATAATTCTTTATATTTAAGTAAATCTCTCAGTAGCTCTTTCCAATATATTTGTAATATGCTTTTTCCAAGACAGTTTATGGTCAAAAATGACTTCAAAATAAGAGAAATGGTTGCTCTGAAGAATATGAAGGTTTTTGTAAAATATATTCAGCTTGATGGGTTCGAAAAATTTCGTGTACAGTTTTCTCTAAATTTACTTCCATATTATTACTACCTTCTCGCGGTGCACCATGGGTAACACTAAATGATCTACAATTTTAGAATTATATGTTGCTTTTAAAGAATACAGAGATTCAAGATAAGCTATTTTTATCTATGAGTGACAGAAGATTAATACATTGTTTGTTTAAAAAAATAAACCAGCATAATAAATTAATAGATTAAAAAAGGAAAACAGATTTTGTAATTTAACTTAATGTATTTTTGCTCCATGATTAAAATATTAAGAATGTGTGTTTGAATTAAATTTCCCAAAGATAAATTGATTGTAATATTTGATGATTATATTCACGAATAAAATTAATTCATTTGCAAAAGTTCACCAACAGAAATATCATAAAAAATGTATGATATTTCTGTTGGTGAACTTTTGCAAATGAATTAATTATCATAAAAAATGTATGATATTTCTGCATTAATTAAAGTTCAAAACGATAAAAAATTTAAAAATGAGTGAGCATTTTATAAATGATTATAATAATTTTGCTGTAAATAGTATGTTTTGGTGTATGTAACCAAATAAAACATAAAATACCATTCAAATATTCAGAAATATAAGAAATGGATTGATATGATTTGATCGCTTATGTTGATTGAAATATAAAAATATTTGCTTGGAAAACCAAATTTAAAAAGCATTAAAATCATTTTCTTCTGTAATAGACTGAAAACATAATGAAATTATTCGAAATCGAAATTGCAAAATATAACGAAAACTTTTGTATTCAGTTTCTTTGCATAAAGCTTCACGCAGATCTTTTGAATTCAGTAACCAATGAAACTTTTTTTTTTCAGAAGAAAAATATGTTTTCTGTTGTTAGAAACCACAATCACAATAGCTGCATAAAATTTTGTATTAAAGGAATCACAAAAAGAGCTTAAACCTGTATTTCATTTCTTTCTTACCATATATAGATCTATTAAATAACTGTAACTGTAACAAAGATTTTAAACTATGTATATGAATATCACACACCATGACAACCAGAAGTTGCATGTGTTATTGATAAATTATTGTGCATAATACAATATAGGAAAAACAAGTACATCCAGAAATAATAGTTAATACTTAATTTATGCCAATGCCATAATTTATGGTAAATGAAATTTTAAATATTAAATACAAAGAAAATTTGTGGAAATTAAATGCAGGAAGATATATTTTATGAATGGAAGCTCATTTGTAAAGTTGGACCAATTTAAAAAAAAAAAAAAAAAAAAAAAAAAAAAACAATTCGATTGACATTTTTTGTGGATATTATTAGCTCAAATAACGTTTATAATCTAGAATGTATGTCATAAAATATTTTAATGTATTTTGGTAATTAAATGAGTTCACATTCACGTGATTTGATGTTTCAAGATGAAAGGGAGCCAATGAGGTGCTTTAAAACTTGATTGACAGCAATTAGTCTACGATCAATTGGATTTCTGAACTACATTTTATGTTCAAAGCAATTCATAGGATATGCAAATATAAATTTGATTTGATATTACTTTTAAAACGCCATCACAATACTTTAAATTTAACTTATTTTATGCATATAATATTTTATTTTATATTTAATGATAAATTCATTTATTGGTTCGATATTTTCTTATACATTTAAATAAATTTCATTTATAAATACTGATAGATATGGTTTCAATATGAAAATAAGTTCAATACCATTGTTATAAATTTGATTTATTATATTTGAAATATGTTTTCCCTGAAATATTGAACATATTATTAAATTATGAGCCATATTATTTTGAATAAGAATCATTCAAAAATATAAATGTTATAACCATCAAAAACAATCATCTATCAAAAGTCTAAAAATTTGTGCAAGAACCTTCTTTATAATTTATTTTAGATCATCAGTTTTTACGATAGGGGTTGTAGCAAAAGACTCAAAATTTGAAAATAGAAATTTTGATGAGGATGCCTTATACCAGGGATGGCCAAACTTTTGGGATCCGGGGTCTACTCCACATTTAAAAAATCGAAGGCGGTCTACCAAAGGCAGAGCTAAATTACGTACATATTTATTTTCGGTAACAAGAAAAAATGGTAAATTATGTAATTTTTCTAAAAAAAACTTAATATTAATATTAACAAAATAAAAATTTACTGACGAAAATAATCAAGGAATTCATATATCAAAAACTGACCTTCCTATTCACTTCGTTTAGTTGAAATTTGGCACAGTATATCTACGACAAATTTATCATGTTGTGGCTGGTACGAGCTTATTGCAATGCATAAACATGAAATTAAAAGTTCATCTGTTAAATGCGATCAATATTTGTTTTTTGTTCATAGTTGAAAAAACAGATTCGCAAAGATACCTCGATCCAAAGTAGGATTTCAAATACAAAATCAATTTGTAAATATTTGGAAACGTTTCCTCAGAAATTAATTTCCAAAAATCAGTATCGCTAAATATGCTCTGGATTAAAGAAATATATCGCATCTTAATTTAATAATTTCTTCCTCGACCGTGACTGGTGTGATATCTATTAAATGTCCTATTTTTTCAAATACTCCATCAATGTTGACATTTTCATTAAATGGAAATATCATAAAATTGAGTATTTCTTTCAACCTAATTAAGTCAGCGAATCTTCTTTCAAATTCTTCAAACAAAACAAGTAAGTATTAAGCGAAATCTTCGAGGTCTTGGTTTGATTATGGATGCACTCTTCTTACATGTTTTTGAAGTTCCGCAATTCATGTTTTCTTAATTGAAATGCATACCTTTCTATAGTTTTTTTAATGCTGTAATCGCGCTCATCATGTCCGATTTAGGTTTTAAATCGTAAACCTTTAATCATAAATCTTTAAATCGTAAATCTTTGCACAGTTTGTTTTGGGTTTTAAAGGGTAGACTCTAGTAAATTTTTATTTTAAATAATTCATTGATTCTATTTCATAAGTCATAAATTAAATTGTTAATATCCGAGGTCATTATCGGGATGGTCGCGTGGACTACCTAAAATGTCTTCACGGTCTACCAGTTGACCGCGATCGACGTCTTGGCCACCCCTGTCTTATACCGTCAAATATACAGTTTCTAACTCATCCATAATCAAATTACTTTTATTTATGAAGTTCAGACATCTAACTTTATACAATTGATATGGAAGCCACAAGTCGCAAGCTTAAAACTTTGGCGGCGGAGTTAAATTTTAAATGAATTTTCTGTATGGTTTAAATATGAATCCTTTATGAGTATTTTTAATATTTTGATTTAAAAGAGTTCTAAAAACAAGATATAATATAAATTATATTTTTGCTACCTTAAAAGTGCGCTGTTAATGTAATTTGATTTTCACACAGAAAAAGCAAATTTTAAATTATTCTAAATGCTAAAATGATTTTGAATATTTTTAATTTTGAGATAAATAATATAAATATCCGTTATTATTATTTTGTCTAATTTGTAAAAACAAGATGGCATTATTTATAACTACTAAAACATTAAATAGATATCAAATATTAAAAATATACCTTTTATTTTTTGCAAATTAAAACTTAAAAAATGTTTTTTCTTTTGTATTCTATAATTTAAAAAAGTACATTTTTTGTAAGTAAAAACTAAAAAAATGGTATTTACTTAGCATTTCATTACCGAATTCTTTTTTGTTGCACTGTTATATGCATTGTAAAACTTCTCATTTAATTATCCAACTTACATTCCAGAGAAACGTGCAGCCGGAAGCGAACTGACAGGAAAGAATCTAATTATCTTTTCCGAATTAAATGAAATCCAGCTAAGCTTCAAATTAGGAGATGAGTTTGGTTTTCTAGCCCGTAGATTAAATTAGTTTGTATTTTAGTGTTTGCTTTCCAAGTTGGTGACAGTTGGTAACAAGAATACGCAAACGAGTTACTTTCATAATGTTGCAACATTTGAAATTAATTTAAAAGCGCAAATTATTCATGTGCACAAAGATTTTGCATATTTTTATTTTGTAAGCTCATTAAATATTACTTTTTAATATTTATCACTGTATAAATACTTGTTAATAAAATTAAACTTCTGTATTGTAATTTTTTCTTAGAATCAGATTCCTTCAGCAAACAGATACAACTTGCTAGTTACGACAAATGTTGCACTTTGCTAGAGAGGAATAAAGTTTTTCTGACAAAGTATTTAAAAAGGAGTTGTTTAGTGTGATTTATGAATATTTTTAGGAATAGAACAAAGGGAGCTATCTATAGTTTGTAACTGTTTATTTTAAGTAATGTTATTTTTACTTTCTTACGTTTAATTATTTTCATATTAATTTTACACTTATGCTCATAATTCTACCATTCTATCTCAAGAGACATGAATGTAGAATTAAGAAATTCTTCTATTATCTTTTTAATGGAATTTTTAGATTTATACTTTATGAGTACTGTAAACAACGATTATTTGAAACTTAAGTCCACTCAGTGTGATATACCATAGACATTCGTTGCATTAATTTAATACAGTAATAAAGCTGTCTTTAATTTAAACATGAAGATAAAATGTGTATGAAAGTGGAAGCTTAAAAGACAGCGACATTCTTCTGAAATTCGAAACTCTCTTGGGTTCTTTATAAAATAAATTGACTGAAGTCAATTGAAACGAAATGTAAAATTTAAACATTGAATCATCAGTTTTGGAAAGGAAAAAAAAAATTAAAGTTGAGTTTTCGCGTCTAATATTTCTTTACCTATCAAAATAAGCATTTATAATGCTGTAAACTATTCATGTCTTAAATACATTAGCATGTTGCATAATTTAAGAATTAACTGTAAATTTTAAACTTCTGTTAAAATCTTCTATCAACTGATTTTATTGTCTCATGATACATTACTATTAACTTTCTTGACAACCTATCTTGACTATCTTTTATAACTAGTAAATTCCTCTAGCTATTTGTTCTTTCTTTTTGAAGGCTCAATTGACAATTATTCTAATAAATATTTTCTTATGGAAAATTTTTAATTAAAAAGTAAGGTTGGATCCTAGCAAAGCTAACACCCTTGGCGCGAATAATTTTAGTTGGCGATATATTTCGCCAGTTTTGGTAATAATACTTTGATACACTAAATATGATATCCCAAACTATTTCTGGAATTCTTATTTTGCCATTTTGTTTTTTCTTGGCGCTTTCTTTCAGTTTACCACCAAGGGCGTGAGTTCTCCTAAAATTGTACCAAACGTAATTTCTACCATGAGAGTTGAAATTTATTAGTGTAATTGATTGGATTAGAACACATGATTACCACAAATGAAAGGAAAGTTTGAGTGAGGTTGATTATTGGCGAAAAAAGTTTGTTTGAAGAGGAAAAAAATTCTCTAATTTTAATCGTAACAAACCTACTTTTTGGATCAACAAAATGTACGAGAAGTTTTATCTAGTGATTTTTGTTGAGAGTTTAGCTACGTCTAGTTAGTTAGGTTTTCGTTATCATTATCGAAAGGTAATATGTTCGAATCCGGACCCAACCGAAGGTCCATTATATTCACTAATGGTGGTTGAGACCTGTAAAATATGTCATGGTCGCAATGTTCTCTATGTAAAAGGATACTTCGGGAGTTGGCAGGCTAAGTCTGGGAAAATTCTGTTGGTCTCTGCTTCTAAATTTGAAGACCCATTTTTGGGATTACAATTCATGCCCAAGGACATCAGACCTCAAATCATCTCTATGAATTTTCATATTCAATGTTCCTGATTGTATAATAATAAATTTCATCAACTCTTCAAATATCTTAAAGCATGGCTAAATTTAATAAAAGGCTAATTAATTGCATTTCTAATATAGGTGATTTAATTATTTTGCATTTTCCTTATATATCTTAAATTGTATTTATATTAATATTTTACTATATATATTTCACACGGCTTCATATACTCATCCATAAATTAAAAAAAATTTTTTACTAATTCTTACAGTTATAATTTTAGTAATTTTTTAAATGTTTGTCTGCTCTTACATATTAAATCCTTACATTTTTAATTTCGCAATGAATAACACTTTAACTTAAAATTTGCTCTACATTTTTCTAAATATATAAAAATAATAAAAACTTTTTTAAGTATACAATTTATATTAATTAATTGCTTTTAACGGAAAAAGAAACTAGCCTTTTCTGAAAACTTTTTAAATGAATTTTGTAAATGTTCCCAATATATATATATATATATATATATATATATATATATATATATATATATATATATATTATACTTAAAATTTTAATTAAATACATATGAAGATGCTATAATATTTCTCTCAGAAAATGAAACGACAAGAAATTTAGCAGGAGAAAATCTATGAAATAGTTTTATGAAAAAAATAATAATAAAAAAAAATCATTCTGCATTCTTTACATGGTTTTAATAACTAACAGAGTTAATTTAAACTCAAAAACAATTTCAGAAATAATTGTGGGAAAGACTTTCTATATTAAGGGCTTGAGTAAAAAGTTAATTTAAGCAGAATTTCTAAAGTTCTAGGTTATGTTTGGTTTGAAAACTAGAACTAGAAACATAAGCATAAAAAATTTTTTTATACTAAATCAAATAGATAGGAATAAAAACAGTAGGAATATAAACAGTAACATCAAATGGATAACAATAAAAACAGTAGGAATGTATAACAAATACGGAATGATAACTTTATATCAAAGATTTCAGTTTTAAAATTTAATTCTACGATAATTTTGATAAATAAATTGACAATACGTCTGTAAAGAATGTAATTACATAAATACACAGGATGATTATTTTAGCATTAAAACCTGTGTGTGAAAGAATAGTCACAATGTTGCTGATGCATGTCGTTAGAGACTGCTAAAATGAGTACCCAGAGCCTGGGGTGTAGACGGGTACCTGCCCCTGAAGATTATATAATGGGAATGGTCCTCTAGGTTGGAGGTTCGATATAGGATTGATGATTGTATCCAGTAAAAACTTCTTTTTAAGAAATCTAATGAAGAAATAACCCGGATGACACCTTTACGGAAACAACTATGGACTTGAGATTTGGAAATTGAATCGTTTGTCTCTTTATAAAGCAAAGGCTTTGCAATCGTAGTTACAACAGATGGGCGAATACTATAATCTTGATTTACTTGCCCTACAGGAGGTTAAATGTACTGACAATGGAGCATTAAGTTAAAGAAATCATATTGTTTTTTTTTACAATTGTCACCCCAAAAACACATTGAAGGCACTGGGCATTGGCTTTATCGTAAGCAGAAGAATACGTCATCTGATACATTTTGAGATGTTTTCTATTAGACTGTAAAATCAGATGTTATAGAGAAGTTCTTTATTCTATTATCTGTGTTTATGCCTCTCCTGAATTTAAATTGGAAAGAAAGTTTCTATGAAAATTTAGGCAAATTTACTGCAGTTTTCCAAAATATGATTTAAAAGACGTTATGGGGGATTTGAAGACTAAAGTAGGCAGAAAAGGTAAGTTTAGAATTGTGACAGGAAGATTTGATTAACATGATACAATTAATGATAATGGAAGCAAATTAATTGATTTTGCCACCTCACATAATATGATCATAGAGAGCACATCCTTCCCCATAAAAATATCCATAAAACCACTTGGTGTACCCCATGTGGCAGCTATATTGATCTAACTGTTGATGATTTAATCGAGATTAGGCATTATTCAAACTTGTTGGATGAGTAAACCTATCGAGGAGTAAATATTGATTCCGATAATTTCTTAATGAGAGCAAAGATCAGATCAAAAATATCTAATGCCAAGAAATTGAAAAAGAGATCTTGAGATAATAAACTTAAAATTGAGAAAATAAAACTTGATATCTTAATAAAGTGGAAAAATCAATAAGCTTTGAAGCACTGTAGAGATTGAATAGAAAAGTATTCGCGACAGTACCTGCAATGCGGCTGATGTTATAACTGGTGTTGTAAATAAGCTTCATGATTAAGGATTGGTTTGATGGTAATTACGCCATAGCTATTAATGAAAAGAATTCTGCATATAAACATATGATACAGGCGAATCCAAGAAATAGTATAAATGATTACTTTAGACTCGGAAAAGAGAAGTGACTCTTCAAACGAAAGAAAGAGATTTTGAGAGAGAATTGCTTAAGGATGGTGAATTTCTGAAATACATTAATGAATGCTGAGTATTCTATCATAAAATTAATGGTAGTCCATTAGGTTTTAAGCGAACTTTTGGTTTTTTTAAACTCATAATCAATCCTTTATAAAACGATATCATGAACATTCTAATGAACTTCTCAGTTTGGAAAACTGAAATTTCTTCATTGAATTCCTTTTATTGTTATAATCAGGCTCAATAAAATAAACATTCCGTTTGAAACAATGAATGATTTTACATTACCGTCAAAACTCATTAAAATTGACAAGACTTACACTGAAAAATACAAAGTGTACGATAAAATTTTTGGGATCTTTGACAGAAAATCTTCACAGGTATAATGGTGTTCGGAAAGCCCTATCTTTTCTTCTTTTTAATATCACACTTGAGAGAGTTATTTGAGGTTTGGGCATCAATACCCGCGAGCATATATTTTCTAGATCAATACAACTTTTTGCATATGCAGACGAAGTTGGAGGAAAAACTGTTGCGGTATTTGATAGGAAGATTTTGAGGAGTATTCTTATTGATATAGAGGAGAACACAATAACTAGAGAAGGAGATTTAACTCAAAATTAGATAGGATATATAATCAAATCGATATTGTTAAATATATAAAATTAATAGATTGAATTAGATGCCTCATGAGCTTTGAAAGCATGATGGCAACTCTATTAAAAAGATTCTGCTCTATAGACCTCCTGGAACTAACAAGTGGGGAAGACAGCGGTTAAGATGGACGATTGGAGAGTTAAAATTTATTTAAATGGAAAAAGAACAAAAATTTAAAATATTTTTTTATCATTTTAAAATAGATTGTAAATTTCATTTAAGCCATATTTTGTCTAACATCGAGATACATAAGAACATTACTTTATTACGGTTCGCGCACGCGAATGGATACATAGCAGTGCAAATGAACCCGGATTGTATCTTAAGGTTAACGGTTTTGGAATACCTGGCCATCACCCAGCGTTTTGCAGTTTTGAAGCAGGGTCAGGTGGCAAAGTCCTACCTGAGTTGGCATCCTCTTCTCCACAATCTTACCACACCAACTAAAGGGCTTCTGACGTCACACATTTACGTGGACACGTCTCAACCCACAAAGCTTCAGCAACCCAATGAGGGAGATGTGGTTACAACAGTTACAACAGAGAAATTTTACAACAGATGCATGAAGAATTATCAAAGCTTTCTCATCAAAACTCAACGACAAATACATACATTGTTTGTATTCGTATATAAAATGGAACAAAAATTGAAAAAAGCTAACATAATGAAGTCTCTCATTGTATTCAAATGTTTTATTCAGAACGATTTACATAAACTCGAGAGACAAAATAAATCGCTTTGCATAAATGCGTACAAAAAATAATGTTATTTTCTTCTAAAGAAGGAATATAAAAAAAAAGAATAAAAAAAAAATCAGGGGGAATAATTCAATCCATTTATGTTTTGAATTATTTTCTTGGCATATGCGTAAATTTAAAACTTAATCAAATTTCGCCAAGAATGCAAACGTGAAAAATCCTGTGTCCAGCTTTGAATGCCGTGTTTATTCAAAATTGCAGAAATGCTTGAGTTATGTATGAAATAAATTTAACGGATTCCTTAATGCTTTTTAAAATTCTAAAAACGACTGCCGAATTGAAATATCTAAAAAAAATTTAAATAAAAGGCAGAATTTATACTGCTATCGTGTAGATAAATAAGTTGGAATGGAAAATTTATGGAGAAAATATTTTATATCTCTACAGTGCAGTAATTTAAGACCATACCAGTATGAAAATGGACTGTAAAAGTTAGAATGATGTGGACAAATTAACAAAAATAGGGTGACTGCACATGAATAAGAAGATTGTAAATGGTGATTATTGACAGACTGTCATTTTACAAATTGACCATCATAATCTCTTTACTAATTAAAATCGTTTTTAAAGATGTGATCAAAATTGATTTATATTTTTTATAGCACGCATAAAACTTTATAAAAACATTATATTTGGTTGAAAATTTGGCTTTATTAAATGCTTTTCTAACATAAGTACTAAAATAATCGCTTTAAATCATTTTCCAATATTCATTTATTTGTATTTTTGACTTTTTTTTAAATTTGTGAACCATTTTTTTTGAAAAATAAATAATTCCAAATTACATACATTTTAAAATAGAATTTAGAGTTAAAATGATTTTCTATCTGTATTCTTCAGCATTTTGATAATTGAATAAGTATGTGGAGAAGAGGTAGCAAAATTACATTTGTATTACATAAGCAATATAAATGTTCATTAATTGAACATAGTGTTTTTGTGACATGAGTTAAGATAGAATCAGCAATGAACGTGTCTGCATGATTAGCAGTAACTTCTCATATATTGATTTGGGGAAAAAGTAATCCATTATTTTTTCGGTAGACGTCTGTAGTGATCGCTATCTCGTGAGGTGTCTATCAAACAATTTCAGATTTATGCTCGTTGGAAAGGTGACATTTGACACTAAAATATCCTCTTGCGGTTTTTTGTTTGATTTATTCAGTTACGAGTACAAGGTTTTAAAAATGGAAGACAACAAACAGAAAATTCGATACATTTTCGTTTTTCATTTATAACGGCGAAAATGCTAGCCGGATGTCTGAAATTGTGAAAGGTATTTATAGTCCTATATAATACTGTAACAACCAGTTACGTACAATTTTGGTTTCGTCGATTCCGTTCGGTTGTTTTTGATGTTAAAAATGCACCTCGTATGGATACAACATCATCGACAATGTCTATAAAATATCAAAAATTATTGAGGTTGACCGAATGTCAGCAATCGTAGCTTCGCGCAAGACCTAAAAGTCTACAGAAAAACTGTTTTAATTCTTTTTACAAAGTGAATCCGAAAGAAGTTACATAAAGTTCACGTAAAAATAATGGATTACTTTTTCCTCAAACTAATATATCGTGTTATTAAGATACCGTGATATAGAGATATCGTGGTATAAGAACGGTAAGAGAATCCGTTTTTTGGGGAAAAGCAGCTTATGGCTCCTCACCATGTAGGCAAATGCCAACGGCCATACCATGATGAAAATACCGGTTCCCGTTCGCATCGTCGGACGCGGTTAGTATTTGGGAGAATTACCACCTAGGGACATCGCGTGCCGTTGCCATCTTTTTAATGGCGGCTGGGACACGTTAAATATGTTGGGGTCACAATGCCCTCATGTGAAATGGGGGTTACATGCCTTTGGGGGTGGTAGACCAAGTATTGGGGAGTCTTCTCTTGGACAACAACAATAACAACTAGCAAAGTGCTAAAGATAGTGTAGCAATATGAGCTAAATTCTAGACTAGTGGTTCTACTGTCAATGAACAAATTTATTTGATAGGCGACAAACATGAAAAAAATTAGGGAAATGAAATTATCGAATTCAATGGAGAAGAAATTTGGCTATTGTGAGCAACATCGGTTATACATTGTCTTATTGAAATGGGCCCATGTTCAAGATCTATCAATGTAAAGGAAGTTATTAATTACAAATATATCAATAACGCGTTCTAGAGTATGAAAAAATGGTATATAATATTATCAAAAAACCATTAACAGAGTATAAGATCAAAATCCATGTTTCTTGCTGAGTCGCTAATTGACTGGTTAATGTTCTGACCTTCATTTCAAGAGTCCTTGAGTTTGACTCCCCCCTTGGCCATGATATTTTTAGTGGTTCGAAATTAATTTAAACCATAAATCCTTGTTAAATAGTGCTAGAAAATAACCGTAGTGCATAAAGCAAATATGCCAAGGCGTCTAAATTGTAATTTGTCCATTTTGGTGTTTAGACAAAAGCTTGATGTGCTTGCAAATATGTCTTACCATTAAGATTCTATCTTCGTACTCATAGAACCATTACAAACACAAACGAAAGTGATTTAGAGACAAAGGTTACAGAAACGAGGAACATATTACGAATATAAAGTGGTCTAAAATCAAAATCAAATGGTTTGTGCGGAAACAGTAGTTGTGATGTCAATTGTATTTGTTATATATTTTAAAATACTATGGTATCGTATTTTAAATAAATTAAACTAGTATATATATTTATATAAATGTACTTTTTACCCAATCGATAAGTGCTGAGATTTTGATTTAACAAATATATTTCATTTGAAGTTAGCTGGATGGTTCTGACCTTCAATTATAAGATTGGAAAGGATAATTGAAACTAGGATTTGAAGTTACGGTTCCAGGGAAATGGATTTCAATTGTTGTTCGCCAAAGAAATGTAGTAGAGAATTTTATTAATATTAAATGAATGAATATAAAAATGTTGAGAGTTATGTCTATATATATTACAGACATCAATAATGAAAATATGATCCTGTATCTGTGAAAGTGACAAATTTATATTCAGCCTTTTTTTAAATATTAACGTATTTGTTTGAAAAAGAGAATAAAAAATTCAAATTGACTAAGAAAAAAGTTAGTCCAATAATATGTTTACAGACTATGTAAATAATTTTCCTAAATGTCTAAATATTTAACTTCCTATCTAAAAATTAAAAAAAAAAAAAATTCTAGTAGAATGTTGAAATAATTTATCTCAGTTTTTTAAATTTTGTAATTACTAATATTTTGACTTTTAATGTCTATAATACGCAATGGTATTTATTACCTTATATGTGTGATATGTCTTTTTATTTCATAAGTATACTTTTATGCATGAGAAATTGTTTTTATCTTCATGAATCTTAATTTAACAGACAAAAGCATTTTTAAACAAGAGATATTAATAAACATCAAGTAAATATGGCATGCGTGTCACATGTAAATGAAAATGAACTTAGTTTATACGAAAATAAAATACCAATTATAAATCCAAGTTCAGAAAATTCACACGAAATATTTAAAGCATTCAAGCTTTATGGTAAATCATTTTGCAAAAACACATCTAAAATCTTTGAAAGGAATTATATTATCTTCCAAAATAAAAAATGCAAATGTGGTGCGTAATTCAATCCTTTTACATTTTGCATTATTTTCGTGAGGAACATTTAGTATAAATCTTAATCGAGTTTTTAGGAAAAATTCGAGCTTGAAATGATTCGCATTGTTTGGAAGACTGTGTTCATTCGAAATAATATTTAAATTAGGAGAAAAATAAATCTTTAATTCAAAGGGAATGTTAAATACTTTTAAAGATTCTGAAGCAGTTCAGGCGTTGAAATATAATAATGATAAGAGAAAATAGAATATTTCCTTTTAAATTGAAAATATTTCTGCGTGAAATATTTGTGTAAAGAGAAAATTTTTCAAAGCTCTTTCGTGTTGTGATTTATAATTCTCCATTCTAAAAGAGATATTGCGATTTTATTATAAAGGAAAGCACGTTTTATAAAGTATCGTGATGACTCATAAAACGTTTTATTTTCTAAGCAATAAAACATAATATTGAAAAAAAATATAAATAGAATTTAATAAATTTATTTTACATGATATGTGATACGTTTAAAATCGAAAAATTTTCATTTTTCATTTTTTTAAGCAAAATAATTTCAGTATTCATTTAAAAATATTGTACAGTGTTCCAAATTAAACTTTCAGCAATTTTTTTCTAAAGTTTATTTATTTCTAAAATTTAGAAAAATAATTTTTCCAACACTTTTTAATTATATAATTTGCCAATTTTTTAAATATTCTATCCTTTGCTCCCTTTGGGCTAGGGACTCTTTTCAGCACATGGTCACAGTTTCAATCCTTGTCACTTAAACAACGAGGTATAGAACTTTTCTTCCTGCATGCACGTATGTCGGGAAGGTGCTTAGGAATTTTCCTGGTTTTCTACCTTGCACTAATTGAAAATTCGCCCAACCATCTATGAAAATTATTATCAGAAGGCGATTTATTGGGTAGATGATATTTAAGCTAATTTACAGTTCAAACCAAAACATTTAATTCAAAATCTATGCTTTTCCCTTGTACCAAATATGTTAAATTTATAAGCGAAAAAGATAAAAAAAAAAAAGTATCATAAGCTATTAAATAATTATGATAACTTGTTAAACAATAAACTTTTTCTGCTTTTTATCACTTTAATATTATCTATTTTAATACCATCAAGTTCCAATCTAACTGTAATCTAACAGAAATAATCTAATTGTTTAACAATCCCAAAACAATGTTTCTTAAGAAGAATTGATGTAATGGGCATGAGTGCTTACAGAGTTCTAATTAAAGACAGAAAAAAAATCATAATATCTTTTACCTAATTCTAATCTTTATTTGTAACTGCCGTAACTTATTTTTTTTAGATTACTTTACAAAAAAATTGTTTAATTATATATATATTATATAAATAATTCTAGTTTTATTTTTTTCAAATTTTATTTTTTGCTTTTTTATAAAATTTGAAAATTAGTGAAGCTCTTTTTATGCAGTAAATACTATAGAGCAATCAGGATAAAAAAATTTAAAATTTTATAGCTTTTTATTAATAAAATAGACAATTAGAAATTATGTAAATTAAGAGACATACAAAAGTTTATCATGAAACCAAGATGAAAGCAAAGAAATCAATTGCTAATCGTAGTGCCATAATTTGCATAAAAATCCAGCCACGAGATTTTCACGCTACCGGGATAAATCGCCAAATTAGATGGAGGGAGGCAGTCAAAAGAGAAGCAACCCCATACACACTTACACTTTGCACTCGAACCGCGCCAAATATTATATTATTTCCCCCTCAATTTAAACCTCGTAAAAAATTTTGACAATTTTTAATTTACCAAGGAGGGTTCATACTCAAAATGTAGAAAGATTATGGGGCTCAGTTAAGTGGCGAAAAGCAAAGAAGTACGGATCGTCACCATCTAGTCTTATCTTGCGAAATTCAGATGGCAAAAACCGTATGGAAAAGACAAGCTTTTTGATTTCATATTAAAACAATCATTGAGATACGGAAGCCACAAATTATGTGCGAGTGATTGTAGCTTGGCGATAATTTTGGCGTCGTTTTCGCCCCGGTCGCCTTGGAGGTCAAGGTGAACGAAAATCAAGAATCAGTAACGGTTTACTTATAATAATTTATATAATTTAAAATATGTTTCAATACTCTTGACTAAAACGATAGTGAATGAACAAGATTGTGTGTGAAGGTAAGATAACTCAAAATCCCATGTAAGAGCGAATCATTTCCAAATTAGGGTATTTTAGAATAGATTTTCCCCAAGAAATTACTAATTTAATTTGATATGTGATTAGAAAGCATAACAGTCAAATTTGTTAATGCAAATGACTGGGAAATTATGATTAGTTTTTCATAAAAATTAGGAATTTGTATGTCGTAATCTACTGTAATTAAGATTGGAGATTTCTTTTAAGTATCAGTTGAACTGATTAATAAATGGTCAGCTCTTCAGTGACTTGTATGGTTTGCAACTCAGCTTATCCAAATATGCTCATAGTGATGTGAAATTTGTGTTAAGATAAAAATTCTGGTAAAATTTATTCTTGTATATAAAGTGTAGCTCTGTAGTGCTACCAATCAAATCCAATTATAAAACAGTTAAACAATAAAAGCTAAAATAAAATGCGATATTTAAAGACAGTTTATTAGAATAAATTAAAACAATTTCATGGTTAAAAATTAATCTTTAATTCTTAAATAATATCACAGAAACAAAAATTTCTCACTTTTCATTGTTTACTGAAGAATGTATCATTTCATGCCTAAGTTCATTGGCATTTATTTCTTTTTAAAACTATAATAATTTTTATTTATTTCTATCATATAATTTATTTTTTATGCACACAAAATGCTATATAACATGAATATAATGTTCTCATAAATAATAAGATAATAAATTATAGCAAGTGTGGGAGTTTGCTCTGTAATCTCCCACGCTTCTCTCTTAAACACTCCTCATTTTTCTCTGTTAAAACTCAATAAATTAAGTTAAACAGTATTAGTTTAGTATTTATTAATAAAATAGTCCCCTTCATAATTTTTTTTGAAAGTATTCTTCGAAATAAAATTTGATAGAGCTGTGTTAATGACTTTAATATGATTATTATGATTAAAGTCTATTATGAACGAAAATTGTGTAAATGTATTAACAGCAATAAAAACTAATCACAAATTGAATTTTACAGCTTTTTTTTGTAATGAAGACATAATGCAAAAATAAAAACAATCAAATTATTTATTTAATTATGAGAAAACTGTAAATCATAAAAAAAAACAGAAAAAATTACTAAGACGTGAGAAATTTCAATAAAAATAATTAACAGACATTATCGATTAACTGTATAAGTGATCCTTTAAGCATATTAAAAAAACAGAACAAAAATTAGATACTTGTAATTTTTTTATTTTGACTAGTTAAATAAAAATGATACGCAGTAATAATTAT
>JAPDSC010134283.1:0-26414 GCA_026290005.1 Latrodectus geometricus
TATAATCTACATTGTTCAATTTTTTTTTTCAATAGCAAAAAATTTTAGTATTCATGAGTTACAGATTCAATGAAAACAAATGCTTAAATGTTTTAAATTATGCAAATAATACTGAAATCATAAAAAGCTTTTTGATTAATTTCCTTTTCAATAATCAAAAAATGCTATATTTGTTCACACTCTATGGACATACTCAACGAAGAATTTTGATATTAATTATTTACAATTAAAGTGGACTTCAAATATTGAATAGAAATACAAAATGATAACCTATCTGCTGTCAGCACAACTATTATTCAACTATAACAAAGGCTTCCGATGCATTCTTTCCCAAAAGATAACCTTCATATAAAACGAAAAGAAAGCGATTTAATTTTTCAACAATGATTCACTTTGTTGTCTGGTTGCATTTTTATGAGTAAGACCTTAAGAATATATGCTGTCTTTATTTAAAAAATAACAAATTTATGCAAATGCAAACAATTATTAGAAATAAAAAAAAATAACTATACAGCTTTCAAAAAAATATAAATGCATAGAGCAAAAAAGCAATCGTATATAAATAGATATAGCAAGTTAAGGTATAAATTTTGTTGTATAAATTAAGAAAAGTATCAATGCAAAGAATTGCATATTTAAATATGTAATTAAAATAAATTACTTTAGCCATATATTTTTTGCTTGGTAAAATGGCAGAATTTTTAATCTGAATATAAAGAACTTAATGAAAATCTTCAAATTTTTCACATTTTATTTCATTTATTTTTTTACCAAAAAATATAAAATATTTTTTGGTAAAAAAATAAAGGAAATCATCACATTTTCTCAGAGGTATCTTCCATATATTGGACAATCTACCTGAAAAGTGGACATCGAGTACTTTCCTTAAATGATCTGTATGTTCTAGTATAAGATCCAGGTCACCTTATATTCAACACAACTAAATCAGCTAAGAAATTATCCATGCATAATTTTACATGCAGGATAGTGAACTGCCTTTTATAATATTCAACGTAATCGGAAGAGGTAAGATGCATTCTCACCTGGCAATTACACTTTTGGCATCAGACATTTTAAATCCACTAGGGTCAATTGCAATTTAATTTTGTAACCATGTAATTTAATGAAAATCACAAAATGTGTAGTTTGCCAAGCTGTCTTTTATTTTTAAACTATTTCACACTGAACTGTATATCTTGGTAAACATTTCGTGTGCAAAAAATGATTTGAAGGTTGCAATAATTTTTTTATTATCCAACAAATGAATGCCTTAAGGTTGCACTTAGATTTTCTGAAATTATGGAAATCTTAAAATAGTAGCATTCCAAGTAGATAACGCTTTCAGAAAAACTATTTAATCGATTAGGCAACCATCGGCTACTATTGTGGATGTTAAAATGTTTTCATCCTTATAGAAAACTTCGTGGAATAAAGCATTTAAACAATGCCCGATCTATATTCCGAGATATATTCCGGTGCTATATTCCGAGATAATGGATATATTTACCAGTTAAATTATTTCTTTGTTCACCTAGTCAGTTAATTGATTACGACTTCCAATCGCAATTACAGAATAAATATCTACTGTTGTGCTTAAGGTTTTATCAGTTTAACTCTTAGATTTTTCGTTTAAATGATCCCCAAAGTCCAAGAATTGGCCGAAAGTTTTCTTGCTTGACTTTAGTGAGTACAGTCATAAAACAACTTATTATTGCTATATTTAATTTTGTGAATAAATTTTTTTGTTCGATCGATAAACCTAGATTATAAATCAGAATTCTTTGTGTAGACCAGATTTTATGAATCTACAAATAAAACTATTGACGATAAGAAATTTGAAACTCATCCAATGTAATTAATAAAATAAAAATTTCTCCATCAAAGCCACAACCCCTTGTTTATAATTTTCTTTAATTTCGGAATTGAAAATCGCCTCAATCTTTCAATAATGGGCAATGTTTAATGATGTTTTTTAAAAATAATTTATTGACTAAATTTTCTTATAAGTTTTGTTAGTCATAATAGTTGAATAATTAAAATTTTAATATATTTGCCCAAAACATTTGTGGCTTGTAACTTAAAATGGGATTTTATCAAATAGAAAAGTTATGAAATTCAAAATACTCTTTCCGATACTAATTTTGTGCTAACTTCACAATATTTTTCACATTAATTCCAGCACTCAGGGATGTCTTTGTGTCCAAAACCACCTAGCTTGACCGCAACATAATTCATAACTGGAGACATCTTAGCAAAAGGTGCTGGATTCGGATAGTGGTCACTTCGAGGACTAACAATAGGCTACACTTTCTGTAGGTCGTTCTTTAGCGTCATTAAAAATTGCAAGGACATTCTTGTTTACTTTGCAGTTCCGATGACTCCTGTGAGTTTCTCATATCAAGTTATACACACATGAATCGTCAACACAAATAATTTCAAGGAAGCTAATATCAATAGTAGTGAAACTTTAATTTATAACCTAATTAGCTGAGAAGAGAAGAGCAGATATTGTGTCGCTTAAGCGACAAATAGCTTTAATATTTGATTTTGAAATGTGCTAGAGATTTATATATCTGAAAACAATCGTAATACTGTCGTGTCATAAATAAGAAATAAAAAAATTTAACCTTTAGAACATACTCCGATATGGGAAAATTTTAAATTAAACTTTGATAAAAGTTACTTTTTTTAAAAAGGAATTTTACTTATTATTCATGCAAGCATTTGTACCAAGCAAACATTTAAAAGAGAATCTAAAGAAAACAGGCAAATGAGAATGCCTATTTGTCAGTACAGAAAACGAAAACAATTGAAATTTTAGTTAGAATTGATTCTTTGTGTGATAGTTAAGAACAATTGTTTTAGGGAGCCAGTGTATAAATTAGAGACAATACCCAATAGTTTAAAAAAGAAAGTAATTACTTCAGTTTTTTCAGGTTGCAAAACCTATTAAGGCTATGTTGTTATCGTGTGCCAGCCAGACTGGCAAATATGGATTGCGCTGCTTCACTTTTCGATCTGAACTGTAATTTGGTGTGAAGTCCGACTTCCTTAGTACACTCTCATAGGTACCCGTTTATAGGGTAGGCAACAATTCACATAAGGAACAGTCAAAGACCGGAGAAAAAGAGAACATACATCCATGCTCGAACCCAGGAGCTGTAGTCGAAAGTTTTTCGGTTCCTTGGTAGTCAATATTTTTAAGGGAACTTTTGGTGTTACTGTGAAATGTCTTCTACGCATATTCTGGCAATAAATCACAAACTTAATGGCGTTGAGAGATTTATGTGCTATTATAAAATAATGATTTGAGAATCTTTATGTATACATAGAGGAAAATGATTTTTGTCAAGAAACAAATGCAATTCAATTAGATATTATGCCTTTAATTTAAAACAGCCCGAGTCTTTAAAACATAAATTTTAGACTACTTAAAATAGGAATGGTATATTCTATTATTATTTGTATTATATTCTAATTATATATTATACTACAATATATATTTTCCAGGATAGCCGAAAAGGTATTGAGCAAACATTTACAACGGAGTTCTGGGAGCATACAAGACACCAGTTATGCTCTCTATGCACTGATCAGCCTGAGTGGTTTGATTTATTGCTCACCTAGGACTGATCCCAGCAAAGCTTCCCCTTGTCTCTTGAGACAAGCTGCAGGTCGCATAGTACTATCAATAAAAAAATTTTTTTTAATAATTTCTAAATATGAAATTTATAAGTAGAATAAAAGAGGGTTCACACACCGTGCTAGTGGTAGGGTATTGGTTTTTGAACCATGAGTCACGGATTCGATCCCAGCTTGTTGCTCAACATCAGAAGTCATACATACATATCTGTCGGGTAAGTGCTTGGGAGTTTAACGTATGCTTCCCTCTCTGTCTATGTAAAGTCTTCTCGGCAGACAATTGCATAGTGGATCCATAAATGCCTTACAACAGCTTTAAATCGTTAGACAGCTCAGATGTCAAAATGAGTCGAATAATTATATATATATATATATATAATCCGAATTTTAAATAGTTACTGAGAAATAAATCCTGTTAGCTTTAAGAGAAATAGAATAGTATTATACAGTGTGTTAATCCTTGTCCATTAATGTCTACTCTTTGAATTATCTTTGCAAAAGTTGCTTTATGAAAATATCCAGTAACCTTACGACGCAGGAATGTTTGCTTTCACTCTGCGTTTGAGGGGAATCAAGTTTTCAATTTAATAATGAGATTAGAATTTAGAAAACCAAATTTTGAATCTAAATTTAAAACGCTTATAAACAAATGCTTGTTTTCCTCTTGGATATAAGTTGTGCCCCTTCAACGATAGAATGATTTCCATTATACATTCTGTTTGATTAAAAACAAGTCAGTATTTATATTTTAATATTAGTAAAGTTTGATAAAACTTTAAATTTTATAATTTGCTATAAAAATTATTTCTAATTTTATTTAGTTTGGTCTTTTCTTGTATATTAAATATAAAGTGATATTTATCAAGCTAGGTAAGATCACTTTAATGTATAAGAGTGAGGAAAGTAATATTTTTGTTAAAGATTTTTTGTCTAAATATCACACTAAAGCACTCTGAATGTTACTGGCAATTTCTATATTTGCTAGAAAATACAAGTCATTAACACCTGCGTTCCATTAATATACACGAGATGTTATATAGTTTTTGTATTTCTAGATGTAGCCGATTTCTATAAAACATTAAAAAAAGTGTAGTCGGTTTTAATTTGACATGATTTATTGTCAAAAATAGAGGCATTGAAAATGTTTCAAAATTCCAAATTAAACATCGCGGAATGTATAAAAATTTCTCAAAAAAAACATACTTTTAAAATGTTTTTCCATTTAGTCACAGCACTTGTTAGAAATTTCGTTATTAATCCCAAATTTCTCATAGTGAAGTTGAAGAAAATGAATTGTCTATGACATTTTCAGGAATTTTTATCATCTCGCCAGCATGGAGTTAGATATTAAATTTCACAATACTTCGTCTCTTCTATATTCGTAAGACAGTTTACAACTCTTTAATGAAATAAATGTATTCAAAAATGATTTTTCATGTAGAAAATAGCCAATTGAAATATTAGAAATAAAGATTCTAAAATGATCTCACTCCCTATTTCCAAATTTTATTCTAACAATAGTATTTTTTAATTAAATTATACACACGAATAGTATTACTTCAAAACCTCAGTAAATTATAATTAAACAAGGTTACAGCAGAACAATGTTTTAATTTTAAAATCTATTTTCTAACTAAAAAATAATGCAGTTTTAGTTTTAAAAAAATGCCAACTTTAGTAAACATTTTATTAAGCATTAGTGATCTCTGATATTTCTGTATTTTCAGAACGATTTCAGCAGATATTCTATTTGACTACAGATTTATTAGTTATATTATGTCATTTTCAGTTATATTATGTCACTGTTTATTTCTGCTTATTTTCTTTACAGACATCAGCAATATTAAAAGCTGACTTCTCAAATATTGCCTCGAACAATTCTTAACTCAAATATTTCTCCTGGGTGGTTAACTTATAGGATTGCTGTTGTTCAATTTAAAGAACCTTTAAATTGAACAACCGCAATCCTATAAGTTTTTATTTAATCCTATAAGTTTTTAATTTAAAGAACCTTTAAATTTAGTTGATACAACATGAATAAGAAAAAATAAGCTACTTTCATTCTATTTGGTAAACCTAATTTAATTAAGACAAGCGTCTAAGTCAAAATTGTGTATGAGACGTTAACTTAAAGAATTTGTTGTTTTTATTGCTTTGTTCTTAAACTTTACACTAAAGAGAATCGGGCTAGGTTATGACGGACATTTTTGGAGCTCTATGCTAATATGCCTGTAGTTCACATTGAAGAGGATAACCGGTGATGATTATTTTATGTATATAAATAAAACACATGCCATAGGAATAGTTTATAGGGTAGGCAACTATTCACACTTCATTCATACAAGGAAAGATAAAGACAAGAGAGAAAGAGAAGGTACATCCATGCCCGAACCGAGATTCGAACCCAGACTTCCTTCTAAGAATCGGTGATCGTTCATTTATTACTTTTTAGATAAAATCTAAAAATGATTCTTGCTGAAACACACGTACTTAGAACAATGTGAAAGAAATTCAAAAATTGGCATTATCCGATGGAAAATTCAATCTCATAATTGATCTGTGTAATTTATTAAATAAAGCTTTTTAGCATTCGGCAAGTTTTGATTTGATTAATTGTCAAAAGGCAGTCATTTTTTTGAAGAGAAGGGTTAATTGGACAGGGATCTGCAATTTAAAGTGGATACAACAATAAATATTTACGCCCGAAATGGGAACTTAACCCATGATTTGTTGAACAAACGACCAGGGCTCTAACCATTCAATTACCAGCTGTTGGTTCCATATAAAGATTGAAGGAATATGCTAGGAATTAATTTCTCGGAAATTATTTCCAAATTTTGGTGAATTTTATTCTTACTATTTTGAATATTCAAATGACATATTAATAAACATTTAAGTGTTGTGGAAGTGGAGATACACACGTGAAGTGTATCTCCACTTCCACAACAATCGTCTAGCATAGGTGGCTCTAAATTCAGAAACTTCTCGGCTCAATTAATTGCTGTTTTGTTTATATTCAATGCTCACTTTTAGCATGAGGGCTAATTAGATCGGGATCTAGTTTAAAGGGAATTCCGAAACACTAAAAACTGCTAAGCCCAAGTGTTGACAGAACCCAACTGTTGAACAGAACGTCAGCGGTAAACTTTCTTCTGGGTGTTACATGTTGAAATCATTATTAGATCATCATTTACCTTTCATTCGAAGTTAAAATATTTAATTGGTTTTAAAGATTAAATGTTGCCAATAAAAACCATTTAGTTCATAAATGATTAGCATCCATTTCTTTATCTGTTAGCTTACTTCTTAATTTTAATGTATTATCAATCTTACTGTCTAAGCCACCTACCCTGTTTAGTGGTCAGCTTACCTGACTACGGATGGGGAGGACGTGGGTTCGAATCCCGGCTAGGGTATGGTTGAACTTTCTCTTTCTTTCTTATTCTTTCCCGAGATGATGTATGAATGTGACCCGTCCTATAAGCGGGTTTGTGTTTGATATGACGTGAGTAGCTCATAGTTGCCTAGCAATTTCTGGCGAAGGGTCAATCACCCAATGCCCGCCATATTGGAAATGAAAAATTTTTTTATCGTGTAAATAACGTATTAAATTATTTAATCGTTCCAATCGAATGTTAACGCTTATATTTATGACATTTACTTGTCTATGTTGAAATAAGAACTCATTTCAGTAAGATTTAGATTTCTGAAAAATTTCTATGCGAAGGAATATTTGACATCTATATTTTATTTTATTAAGAAAAATATGTAATGAAAAATTATACAAAAATAAATTTAGGAAGCGAATATGGTAGACACAAATACTGATAAATTTTTCAGGAAAATTTTGTTTTATTTTATAACTAATTCCACCTAAGCGATCTATAGTAATGTTATTTCTAAAATAGTCTTTTCAGCTACTCATTATTTCCTTTACTTAAATTACGGATGAATGTGCGAAGTAAATATTAAATATAAAACTTTGTTAGTAAACAGAAATTGCAAAGTTTTTCTTGTATGCTGTAAATATGTTTACATTGATTATAACAGGTACAGTCTGTAAATAAGTAACCGAACACTTTATGATGATAATTTTACATACTGGTTATTGCTAATTTAATTTTCTGTTACTCTAAAATTTGATAAATAATTAAATAATGTTGTTGTGTTATATGAGGAATAGCCAAGAAAATTAAAATCAGTATTCGCTGGACAGCACATTTTATTTGTTCACGAACTCAAATTTAATAAATAAATAATCATAAAAAAAACTCGGAGCTCCGCTCCTAACATAACTTAGCAACCCTTACACGGACCTGTACTACCCTAAAATATGGCAACCTTTATAGAAAGAAAGAACACCAAATAGTCGCCAGGTATTGCACCTTCTCCACAAGATTGATTAATTGAGTAATGTAACAACAATCTGAAAACGAGCGCGTTGATCTAGGCGTCTATTTGTGATCATACAAATAGAACAATTTACAAAATTGTACAACTTATGCAACAACTTACACATAAGTTGAAGCACACAAATTCCAACTAACATTTAAATAAATACTAAAAGGTACTTTATTAAAGTATATAAGCAGATGTACTCTCTATTTGTGTTTTCATGAACATATTTTGTTAAATTTAAAAAAAATGTTCATGTATAATCAGGAATAATTAATATTTGCAATATTAATAAGATAATAAATATTTCAAGTATTTAATTGAAAAATTTAAGTTTATAAAGTACTAATATTTATGGTTCAAATTAGAAACACTACACTGGTAATAAACTAATAAAATCACAAAAATTTTCATAATCAAAAAAAAGAGTATTTAAAAAAAATTTCTAATAGATGTTCAAATGTCACTGGTCGGGAAACAGGTTTCTTTCTGGGCAATGAATAAATTAATTATATATTTTTTTAAAGCTAAAGCACACCCTTGAAGCTTTGATGAATGTGGAGAATTCTTCACAGGATTGTGTCGGTCAGAATCTTCACTAATGATCCGAATGTTCATGACTCAAACTTCTTTAACGCTCACAAAAAAAAAAAAAACCAAAAAAAAGAAAATAACATCAGGTTTAGTTCTATAATCGGCCAGTTCTATTGTGGTTTGGATAATTTCTGGCTTGCATGACACACGGACAAATAGCAACTTATTTTATTTGAGAGAGACATGCACCTATTCCACTTTGAAGTGAATGAACCCCTTTATTGGGCTCTGTTGCTTCCATCAGTTGATCTTTCAGTTTCTGGAATGATACGTCATGATTTCTTTTCATTCGAGCAATTCTGGTTCTTTTTTTTTTAATGAGCTCCATCAATGGATAGGCGATTTCAGCATAATCAGGTATGTAATCTTTGTTGTATAATTGCATAATCCTAATAAGCTCCTAAGACGAGTTTTGGTGTCTCCAAACTCTTTATTGCTAAACCCTTTCTGGCGCAGTGTTCCATGTGATGGAACATTAAATTTTAAATTCATACCAAACCGTTGCATTTAGAGATAAATGGGTCAAAATTTTTTTTTAAATGTTCTTTAAACGTTCTTCTTTGATAACAGATGGCAGCACCACACAAGACGACAAATAATTTCAATTATTTTACGTTATCTAAATCCCTTTATTTTTAAGAAATTTTCCTTAACTTTTTTTGTGATATAAAAATAAATGTTTGGAAAAACATTTCTATGTTATTTTGTTGCCTGTCCATTGAACTATTTATTCTATATTACTTTACATTTTTTACGCATATAGTATACGTAGAATCATTGAATAAAACAAGGTGTTCCATCCCCTGGAACACTGCAACGGTCGTTTTCATTTACGTCGTCAGTGCGGGATTAGCCTTGAACGCAATGATGGGGGAAACATCTGTGTTTATGTTTACTGTTTTTCTCTCTTTCGGGGAGGAATGAACTTTTGCTTAGGAATTTACAGGGAAGGATTTCTTGTATGGGAAATATTTCTACACCCTTCTTGAATTGGAAAGCTTCAGTTATTTCGCTTCATCTCTACATAATATTTTTGTACATTACTAATATCATATCATACTTTTGTTATTTATCATCTTTTCACTACATCACATTTTCAGGAAACGATTATGAATCAAGTTTTGATCATTTTTTCTCTCCTAAAATTAGATATTTTAATAAAATATATTCAGTAAACGATTACCAAGAATTACATATAATTTTTATTTAAAGTTTTATAAAAGTAATTACAGTTGACACTCGTTTATACGTACCTCTATTTTAAGGTTACGTTAGGTTAGGTTATAACGGACATTTTTGAAACTTTATGCTAACATGCTTGTAGCTCACATTGAAGATGATAACTAGAGGCAATTTTTTTTTATAATTAAACACACCTCATTCATCCAAAGAAAGGACAAAAACAAAGTACATATATGCCCAAACAGGGATTCGAACCCAGGACCTCCCTATCCGCAGTCAGGCACGCTGACCACTAGACAGGGTAGGTGGCTCTAATGATTTAACGAACTGATGACTGGTCCCGTAGATACAATAATTGTAATTTCTATATACAAACTAAAATTTTGAAATATTTTTTTATTAACTGATTTTAATGTTTTTATCACCTTATTTTTTTTAAAAAAAAAATTTTGTTTTTAATTTTATGGTTGCGAAACTTGGGTTGACGTTTTTATTAGAGTATTGTAAATCCTTCGAATCGTGGATAACTAACTGATATTGAAGTCTCAGATTTTATTAAGCAATTCCTATAAGTGGAGCTTCTCCAGTCCAATCTAACTCCAATCTTGACTGTTAATAGCTTTCTGTGCTGTTATCGTAAGGAACTTTTACCAGAAGTGAATATGGATTGGAATTGAATTATGAAAATGATATTTTAAGTGCAAAGCGCTTGTCAATCAATGCTTGATATGATGCTGAAAAAGCGATAGCCAGACCTTATTTAGAAAACTTCGTAATTGAAGACAGCCTGAAACAATTTTCCGAAAACTTCAATGAAGCACTGTTGCTCGAACGTTCTATTCAGGAATTTTAGAAAGTAGACTCTGGTGTAAATTGCAGAAGAAGTGTCAACTGATGAAAGTATTAAAAAATGCAATGAATAAACACGAAAAAAAACTTTTCAACTTCGAATGAAAAGCAAATGACGTAGTGATGTGATCGCCTGTAAGACAAGCAGATTAATAGCTAACATGATTTGGTGTACTTTCTTTGAGCAAAACAACTGAGTACTTTATATATAAAAAGATGGGATTGTTAAAAATTAATTTTAAGAGCTAATGCTTAATTTTCTTTTTCTCGAGGTCTCGATGGAAAGAGATATTTTACTGGTCCCCACAAATTCGTAAAAACTTGCTTCTACTGTATCAGAAAAACATTAGACACATTTATTTCCATTTATAAATACATACAATAATAAAAAAAAATATATGTTTACAATTTTGTAATATTGTGGAATACTTTTATAAATACACAAACTTGCAGAGAGAGAAATTTCATTCAATTGCTTTAACTGGATATTAGCCGCCCATCCTGTCTAGTGGTTAGCGTACCTGACTACAGATGGGTGGGACCTGGGTTCGAATCCTGGCTCGGGCATGGATGTACTTTCTTTGTGTGTGAATGGTTGCCTACTCTATAAACGGGTACCTATGAGTAGTATATGTAGGGTCTTCAGGACACTCAAAAAACGCTATATTTTATGCATATATGTTTTACAGAACTACCTGAAGTTGATAGTAATTGATTGAGTTGTGCATCATTTTCCTGGATTTCAGCTAAACGTGAGAAATCGGTGGTGTTATTACGATTGATGGTGAAAATTCTTGATAAGGCGTTGGCAACTGGGTTGTTTGATCCAGAAACGTGTTGAATGTCAGTGCTAAATTGAGCAATAAAATTCATCTGCCGAATTTGTCTAGGAGATGCAGAATTGGAATTTTTCTTAAACGAAAATGTAAGTGGACGATGGTCAGTAAATATAGAAAAGGTTTGTCCCTCAAGGTCGTGCTGAAACTGTTTTACAGCAGAATAGATAGCCAATAATTCTCTATCATATGTGCTGAACTTGGTTTCAGCTGGTGTCAGTTTCTTGGAGTAAAAAGCTAAAGGTTGTAAGCCATCGGTACTTTGGGAGTGCAATACTGCTCCTATGGCGATATTGGAAGCATTTACCATTAATTATAGCTGCTGATCAGGGGAACGGAAACCAAGGGTGACTGCATTCATTAAATCGCTTTTACATTTTTCAAACGCGGCAGTTGTTTCATCTGTCCAAAGAACAGGTCGTTTGTCATTCTTTTTAGAATTTTTTAGAAGTGAATGAAGTGGGGCTTGCGGCCTAAGGCAAGAAACGACGATAAAAATTTAGCATAGCTAAAAATCTTTTAAAGTCAGACCGTGTTTCAGGCCTAGGGATGTTAGAAATTACTGCTGACTTTTCGGGAAAAGGGCTTACGCCAGTAGGTGTTATTAAGCAACCAAGAAATGAGACTGATGTTTTTCCAAGAACACATTTAGAGGGACTCAATTTTAGTCCGTATTCGCGGAGTTTGTCAAAAATGATGAGAAGGTGTTTAATGTGTTCGTCTTCGGTTGCCGATGCTGTAAGGAGATCATCGAAGTAGGGAACGCAAAAATCCAATCCGCGAAGTACTTGATGTATGAATCTTTGGAAAGTTTGACCGGCGTTACGAAGTCCAAATGACATTTTAAGATATTCGAACAAACCGAATGGGGTGGTTACAGCAGAGAGAGTTTTCGGGGGAATCTGGTGATACGCTCTTGCCAGGTCGAGGGTAGAAAAAATATTTTTGCCGAAAAAAATCTGTGTACAATCCTGAATATGGGGTACGGGATACCTGTCAGGATTTGTCACAGCGTTCAAGCGACTATAGTCGCCACAAGGGCGCGAATCACATTTAGATTAGCGGACCATGTGGAGAGAACTGGCCCAAGGGCTTTTGGACGGTCGAATAATTCCCCGAGACATTAGGTATTTGAACTCTAAACGCGCTGCTTTGAGTAATTCTGGGGCCAAACGGTGAGGTCTGGAAAATACAGGGGGTCCATTAGTTTCAATGTGATGGAAAATTTCATAAGTTTTAAGGTCATTTGTTACTAAAGAAGGGTTTGTAAGCTCTGGATACTCAGCGAGTAATTTTTCAAATTTGGAATCGCCGATAAGTACGGATATGATGGAATCTAGGGAAAAATTGTTGAAAGATATACCGTTTGACGAGAGACGTCCGAGAGTGATCAGACGGTTATTTTTGACATCGACAAGCAACTCAAAATGTTTCAGAAAATCAACACCCAATATAATTGGTTGGCTTACGTCATCAATGACGAATAACCATGAAAATTTTCGGCGGAGATTTAAATCAATAATGAGGCGTTTGTTGCCAAAAGTAGAAATTTTAGTGCCATTTGTTGCATATAAGGCTAAATTTTCAGAGGGTGTGGTTTTTGGAGCATATTTTTTAGGCAAAACAGATACGTCGGCTCCTGTGTCGATTAGAAAATTTAATTTTGAAGACGGGTCGGCCAAAAGAATACGATTCACTTGGCGGTCGCTAGATTGGCCAGTGAGCGATCGCCAGTTTAGTTTCCCCGACTGACGAAAAGAACATGGCGCTTGGCATTTTCGCGCTTGATCACCGAAATTGACATGGTAAAAACAAAGTTCATTCGTACGTTCTTTGTAGTGACTGAAGTTAGTGCGAGAGCGAGAACTATCGCGAGATCTGCTGCGTTGAAATGATCGGCGGAAATTACGCCTAGGGCTACGGGAACTGCGTTCCAGGGCAGTGCTTAATTCGCTAACTGTTGTTGAGTTAACTGCGCTACCTGGAGTTCCAAGCGAGCCGTGACAGAATCATGAGAGTTAGGGGTGATAGAATTTACATACAAAGGGATAGCTAGATCGCTTATTTTGTCAGCTACTGTGGCTATTTTATTCAAATCATCCTCGCTGAAAGCGGCTAAAATAGTTTGCGTATCATATGGCAGCCTCGTGAGCCATAACGAGCGTAAAAGCGCTTCACCTACGGTATCTCCAGCTAACGAACGCATGCGATTTAGTAATTGGAAGGGTCTTTGGTCACCGAATTCTACTCCCTGCAATAAGGTTAAAATTCTAGATGCTTCGCTTTCGTAATGAACAGAAATCAGGCGTTTTTATAAGGCATCGTATTTTTCGGTAGTAGGTGGTTTCTCCAAAATGTCGTGTACCGAATTTAGTACATCGGGATCTAAGCAGGACACAACATGATTGAATTTTATTAGATCGGAGGTTATATTCACCAGGAAAAACTATGATTCCAACCTAATAAACCACAGGGAAGGGTTAGTTTTCCAGAAAGGAGGTATTTTTACCGAAACGTGTGCAACCTGTGGAGGTGTCTCTTCGGAGGGAGAATTGAGTAATGGAAAAATCATCAGATAAAAGCATGGTCAAAATTTAGCAAAAAAATATAAGGTAAATAATTACAAGTTATACAAATCAATAATAGGGAAGTGCGTATAGTTTCGAATATCAAGATATATAAATAAGAAATACAAGAAACACAAAAAATATTAGTTATATGAATATTCATTGCTTCTTTTATATCTCATAATACAATATAGTAAATCAAATAATAAAACTCAGCACGATGCGAAAGGATTGATAAAATTGTGGAGTAGTTAACGGAATATAACTCATGGGGGAAAATATGTACAAATAATAATTTAACTGAAAAAACTTCGCTTTAAAATATATACACAATTTTTCCAAGAAACTGACCCCAGTGAATAACCAAAGCACTTAATGCTACGTTTAAGAAAATTATAGAAAGATCCTACCTGCATCGTAGAAGTTATGGATGATTACCATTCAGCACTGACTTTTGAGATCTCATTGAACTGTAGATTAAAGAAGTAGAAACTGTGTCCACAGGAATTCACTCGTCGAAGTTTCAAAAATCCCACGTAGCGCTGGAGTTACTTTCAAATTCAAGTATGCGTGTTCAAATTTTGGTCACCAGATAAGGGGGTGCTGGTTAATCGTTTATTTATAATATCAATGCACACCATATATTGAAACTTAACTAAATTTTAAGAAAATGCCAAAACGTCGCGAATACAAAATCTCTGAGAGAGAACCGGTTTCTGAACTCATCCGCTCACATCGTAGGGGTAAACGTGAACTGCTCTGTTGTTCCTCGTGCACTATTACTCCGAGGAGATTGGTAACACCAATGTTCAGATAGAAAGTTTTTCTGCCGACTTCCGAGCAGAAGTGTTTCACCACTTTCTCTCCAAATGAAAATGAGGCTACTATCGCTTTCGAGGCTAAACCTGGATTCATTCGTAAGGAGAACTACCCCCCCCATTGATCACGCATAAAGTGGACATGTTTATGTTCCCATCGCAAACGTTCCCACCCATGGTGTGACGTGAGCGGAACTCTAATGATTGATCGCCTCTTATGAAGATCACGTTCGAGAAGCCTTCGAGGCACGGTTGAACTAATTACCAATCTTCCGGGGCTTGCAACGAGGGAGTATCTAAGTTTAGCAGGATTTGCGGTTCCTAGTCCATAATGACAAATATCGGTCATCAGCAGTCGTGGTAGCGTATGTGCGTCCTTGGCTGAATCTCTTGGATGTCGTATCCTTAGTTACAAGTCGTTGCCAAAGTTTATGAATCACAAATGGATTCACGTTCAGCCTTCTAGCACTTTCTATTTGATTTTGTCTTGCTCATAGTCTCTCAAACGCTCGCTATTGGAATTATTTGATCAACTGATGTGCCTGGAGGCCATTGTTAAAATTTCGCTGTACCAGATTTCTAATCCCAGAAACGCAGCGACTGTTCTTGCCTTGCTCTGAGACATCCATTGATATGCTTCTCGCAAATGATGTATTCTGACAGCAGAGCCATTGCTTTCGATAATGTCATGTTGTTCAGTTCCTTTTACTTACCAATTTTTTTTTCATTTAAATTGTTTTATTTTTTGGGAAAGTTATTGCCACTTTTGTGGTTTTTTCCTTACTTTTTGGTTACCAGTATAATACAATCGAAAAGTATTCGAAAATTTGGAATTGATTTAGGAAGAACAAAACAAACGTAGTTTGAGAAATACCTTTCACTCGCTAAACAAAATGTTGAAAGTTCTCTCTCACAATCATCCAAAAAGAGCGAAATAAAAGCAATTATTTATTTGAGTCAACAATCTGAGGATAAAATAGGTAAATAGAAAATTATACAATTATATAAAATATATTTAGGATTCTAGTAAATTAATTTTTTATACCACAACTTTAGTTAAATTTTTCTGTATCTCTTACAAATGTATTATTATTCTGAATGGAAAAGTCATCAAATTAAAATTGTTTACTGCTACATTTGATATACGTTAATTAATGCGATGTGATACTGAGTACAGTTCATTGTTCTAAAGGGCTGTTAATATTTCTCATTATTTTTATACGTGATTTACTTATTAGACGAATTTACCATATTTTTTTTCTGTATAAAATATAATATTTTAAAATTGAAAAACAAAATTATATTGAACGAATACTTCATATGTTTATTTAATTAATAAATTTTTACTTCAATGTAATCTAAATTTTTGACTTTTCGTTATGAATTAAGAACTTAAATTTAATATTGGGAGCAAGTTTACGGAATTTACATTTCAAAAAGAATAAAGTTACATATGTAGTTGCAATCATTATCTTATACTACTACATTCAATACAAAATACAACTGAACTAATTTATATATTAGTACATAGAAAATGCTTTGTAAATTTAATATTTTGGAATATGTATTTCTTCATATCAATCAAAACATGCATTTTGCATCAAAACTTCATTTTGTATAATGATGAGTAATTTATAAATTACAATTCCTTATTTAAAATATTTGAAGCCAATATTCAAATCAATGCAAGTTACATTGATTTAAATATTAGAGCTAGTTATATACAAAGCACTAAGTACTTAACTGTTTCAGTGCTGAAGAGTTTTCTTATACATATGCTAAAAGTGCGGAATGAAATGCGTAGTAATTTAATTAACAAAACAAGTTTCGTCGCACTCAAACTGTTAAAAATGAAACCAAAATGTTTAAATTCCCCATCTATTTATCGTAACAATTCAATTGTTTACGTGGGTTGCATTTTTATTTTACCTACTAAAACCTAAACTTATTACTTATTTTAAATGAGTATCGCTTATTTTTAAGCAATCATATACATTTAGATTTAACAGTGATTAAAGAGATTTTAAATATTCGTCTTATCTTAAAGTGAAAGCATTAATCTTATTAGACCGTGGGCTGAAATCAGTAAGGAGCTTAAAAATAGAGTTTTGTACCACTTCTTTGGGGGCAATTTAAAAACATAAAATCAAACTCTATTTTCATATAAAAAACATAAATACAAAAAGTTCTGGAAAGAATAGTTGCTCCTTTTTTTATAAATAACAAAAATTCAATGCACTTTTTTCATTGTGCCTTTGAACACACGTGCATTGTTACATATTCATTCAGCCAATCACATGCGAGTATTTCACTCTTGTTTGTTTACTTCTCGGTGAAAAAAGAATACACACGATAACACAATATGTAATACGATACTAATCAATTCTGCCATAATCATAAGTATTAGGACTATATTATTTCACTAGAAATCATAATAAAAATATAAATATTGAATCATGTTTATATTTACATAGAAAGTAGTAGATAAATAAAATGTACATTTTAGCTAAAAACAAAACTAGAAACACACAAACCAGTTTTTACATTTCATATACATAGATGTTGATTACACGCTATTTAATATTTTAGAAAAATAAATGCAATTAATTTCCTCACTGTTTGATTTTTTTCCTAGTTTACACTGCAATAAATAAGTAAACAAATATTCATAAGTAGATAAAATGATATCTAAAAAATAAATTGTACTTTTAGAAGCATACTTTTAAATTAAATATTTATGAGAAAAATAGAATTTATTTATTACATTACTTTAACTAGTATTCACAATAGTATTTGGTTCTATAAAATGTAAATTGATAAATTACATTGGAATTGAAGTTTGAATAAATAATGCATAATAAACTTAATTGTTAATGTGTTCTATTCTAATAGCTACATGGTGAAATAAAATAGGGCAATTTCATACAAATAATCTTTATAGTAATGAGGAAGATGACAGAAAAAGTCTAAAACATTTCAATGTTAACCTCAAAAATAATAAAAGATTGAATTAATACTGTTCAGCAAAATATAGAATATCATGGATTTAATCATCCAAATCAAGAAATATATATCTTTTACTTAATTTACATATCAATATGATTGACACTGTACAATAATAAATATAATCAATAATTTAAAAACTAATTAAAATTAGATAATTATATAAATATTTTTAAGTGAAGAAGAAAATATATACAGTATTGAAATGCAGACACAATATTAATACCAAAATTATACAAGCTTACTTCAATATAATATTCAATTTTTCAAAATAATGATAATTTTGAATACAATTATATTTATATGAATAACACATTATTTTAAATTATAAATTACTTCAATATGTGTTTTTACTCCAAAAAGTAATTAACTATTAAACAAATAAATATACAGCATTTGAAAGGCATTGATTAAAATACTGAAATTTTATGTACTTACAGAAATAATTCTTATAATTTCTTGAATAAAAAGAAAAAAATTATCAGTGGTAAAACACAATTCTGATCAAGATTCATCACCCTCAAAATCTATATCAGCTTCTAGTTCACAATTTTTACAACCATTACAAGCACAAATTTCAGTACATTTCACTTTAGAACGGTAGCATGAACATAATGCAACAACACAAGCAGTCTTTTTACATTTACAGGATATGTGCTCTACGATACTGGCAGGAACAGCTTCTAACGACATCCAATTAATGTATAATACATTGTCTCGTATACTCCATCCATGGCCTATTGGAGATGGCTTGCCTATTTTTTCAAAAAGACTTCTGCGAAATATAGCAGTTTGATAGTTTGCACGTAAAACATGCTTTATTAGTGAATCCTTATTTGGTGGTAGATTGTTATCTGTTACATACCCTAATCGTAACCAATTATATCTGCATTTATCAATGTCACTGCAGTTAGCTTGCCCATAGAGTTCACATGTAAATTCTTCCAACTTTTCTATAATATCAGTCTTTAGATTCCATGATTTACCAAGATTTTGAAAAGCAAATGTATAGTCTTCTGATTTCACCATATTTTTCAATGCTTTTATTTTACTTTTTCCGCGAAATGAACTTACAGAATCACAACCGGTAAATACATGTAAAGCTATCAAAGCATCAGAAATATTACTTCCTAAATTTTCACTAATTAAATTTATGTTTAATAAATTCAATTCAGATGTGGTTCCTGAGGCAAAAAATAATTGAGAATTTAAGTTTCGAGCCAAGGAAATGCCTAATATGAACACATCAGTATCAGAACTTTTAATAATGATATTTTTAAGTGAGGCTGAAGCACGAGCAGCATGTAGAAATAAACGAGTATCAGCTTCCTCGTGGTCACATTCTAATTCAGGAACACTTTCTACAACTAGTGTCCCAGCATCATTAAATATTTTATGACATTTGTCACGATGTGTGACAAAAAGTATAATGTCCTCAAATAAATTTGAATTTTGATTTTTCCAAAACTGAAAAAGGAATTCAACCAGTTCTTCTTTATTGACCCCAGAAGCTAAAACTTTTTTCATTTGTTTAGGAAGTTTTTGAGTATGATGGCCAATTTTAACTATTTGTATACCAGATAATGACCTACGGGCATGTTCGGGTGATTTGATACTGATGACAGGATACCGGTCAGATACAAAATCTACACGATTAGATTTGAAAGTTTTAGCTAATTTGATGAGAGATTTTAGTATATACAATGCATAATCTCCAAATGAATTAGCAGTATGCTGCAGCTGCTGAATTAAAGCCATGGCATCTACAATTACAGCTGACTCAGAAGCAGTTATATTTAAGCTTCTTAAATCAATTTCTGAACCTTTCTCTAAGTAACGCATCAAAGTTGCTTTATTGGTTCTCATTTTGGTTCCATCATGATTGGCCAGTGCTATAGGAACAGAATTTAGAGAATATTTCATTAAATCTTGCAAATTTAAATTTTGTATTTTAGAAATCATTAAGATTCGCCTCAACAAATATTGATTCTTCCTTAGAGCATTGTTTTCATTTTCAGTTTTTAATGGAACAGTTTTTCCTATATCGGTAAATGTTTTAAGTTTCAAACACTTAATAGGATTAAAAAAATCAATACTGCTATTTTCACATAGTCTATCTTTAAGAAATGTTATGAAAACTCTATTTCCAATTTCGAAAGCTTTCCTCATGTCCATTGTCACATTTTCAGGAGCAACATTACCAGAAACTATATTCCATAGGAAATTGCAGTCATTGTCATTTTTAACTGGATTGTTCATGGAACAAATACTCTCGCAGATAGCAAGAACGTGCAACTCATCCTGTTTTACACGAGAAGAATCTAATTCCTTTATATTACGATTGGTAATACGTTTCCCAGCCATATTTTCACATGCAACAGAAATGCCTGCCCTCAAATGATGTGAAATTATCCATCGATGTACTGCACCTTTATTAAGAGTTATTCCTGTTAATCCACCTTTGGTTTTTGTATGTCTGTTGCAAGTTTGTTCAATAACTTGATCACATGCAGTCTTGGAAAAATTATAATGATCTTGTTGCTGAACTGAAAATTTGCCCATTAAAATTCAGCATGTATATCAGGATGAGTGTCTTTAAGATTTGTCATCTCGCACCAATATATGGACAAATAACGAGAATAATTAATTCGATCATAAGCAAAAAACCATGGTAGCATTGAATGTATAGCAGATAAATGAAGTTCCCAATTACCTTCTCTAGTTGCTCGAATAAATAATAATAGTATCTCGATCATTTCAATATATGAACTCCATAACTCAAACGTTAAACAAGAAGAATTTCTTACTGTGACATACTCATGATACATTTTTAAAAGTTTCTGGATTTGCTCATTTTCAATAATTTCCGTTACAGGTACTGTTGGAAATGACAAGCAGAAATTCTCAATAACTTCTTTAGCTTTTACAGAATTAGCATGGTCTTCTAGAAAAACTTTAAAGCGCAGTCTTTGAAGAGCTTCACACAGTAGTTTATGGGCACGTATGCTTCTGTTATAATGATGCCCATTTAAAACTCGATTTATTGAATTTTGGGCCACAGCGCCAGATTCAATTAGTAAGTCTTGCAGGCCAGGATCACAAAAACGTTTCCCAATGACAGCTAAGAATGCAACTGTTGTATGAAATTCCCCCATGCGAATTACTAACCTTTTTTGGAATTGCTCATTCTGCCATCTAATTTGTTGTGCTTTGGAATAGATAGCTTGATCCATGACTAAAACTAAATTTCCAATATTTAGTTCATCGGCTATTTGCAAACTACGATGCAAAATGGTATTTACAGTTGACATTTGTGTAGGATTTGCATCTAAGATTGGCAAATAACCAATTTTGGTTTTTCATGGTATTTCGACAGAATTAAAAATAGCAACATTATAGCCTGTCCAACCTGGAAGTACATCCTTTGATAAGGTTTTAGACAAATAAAAAATGTCATCAATAATCCGGGAAGGATTCTGCTGGGGTCTATTTTCTTCTTCTGTAATTAATGGTAGTGTTTTATACATAGATGGACCATACTTTTTTTTACCAGTAAAATATTCCAATTTTAGTGCAGGTGGGTTTAAGGTACGTTTCTTAAACTTTTTTCGAAAGTCGGATATGTTAGTTTCAGGCAATGTAACACTATTCTTTGGCATATCCTCCCATTGTAAAATAATACCATTAGTATTATGGGTTGTACCTGAACCTGTTAAAGTTTCCTCTCCAAAATCATTGTTATCCCACACTAAAGTAGTAAAAATGCCTTTTTGGAAACCGTCTGGCAAAAGAGTATTGCTTTTTTGCTGTTGATATGCTAAAGCAGTGTCATATTCCAAAACACAACTGTGAGATATACTATGGCCAAATCCATTTAGAAATCCCACTAGTTTGGCCGAACCAGTTAAATGACGAATGGTCATGGCTAAAGCTAAATGTTTTGGTGTTTGTCTCCTACCATTGGATGCTAAATACAGAATATCTTGAGCAATAGACAAAATTTTCAGCTTCATATCTTGAGTTACTTCTACAAAATAATCAAGAGTAACATCATTTGAAGCACCAATGCACCAAGCTAAGAAGTTAAATAGTTGTATTGGAACACAATTACACGATGATTCAACTGTCAAGTCTTTCCCTTTTGGTGGCCATTCACACGACATACTCGGTGCATCATTAATAATGTTTTTCATAACACTTGCTGCTGAAAACAAATCATACAAAATGTTTGATGAAAATGCATGATTTTCAAATAAAGAAAATTCATTGTCTTCACTGTCAGTAGAAGAACGATTTTTTAATTCAATAACATTTGAGGTAGAAGAACAAACAACAAGTTCAGACAGGTATTTAGCTGATCTTTTCACAAATTCAATTTGTGGATACATTTTTTGTATTCTATATTTCAATCTATCATTTCTATATCCTTTTATATCTTCTTTTTCCTCCCTAAGAACAACTTTTACAAATAAATCTGTAAGTTTAGTCATTTCATAAATAACATGCTGATTTATAATTTTATCTTCTATAATTTCCTTGCAAAAAATTTCAAAAGACTTTTCATATAGAATTTCTGAAGTTACAGATTCACATGGTTTTACAGTTAAAAACTTTGTATAATGTTTGTAACAAGAACGATGGTATCTAACTTCGATAGCTACAATATCCTGATTTCTTAAGTGATGCAATAAGTTTTCATCATTTTTTTCAATTGCTGCAGACAACAAATTATTTGTATTTGTTTCACATTTACTTAGTTTTTCCCTTTTCCTTTTCCCGGAATATTTCTCTTTCACAAATTTTTCTCCTTGGCATATTATACATATTTCTGGCAAAATATGAGATCTACTTTGAAAAACAGGATTACTTTTGCTTCGTGTTACACGGTTAGGTGTGTTTTCTAAAGCAATATTTTCATTGCCTTCTGATAAATTCTTACATCGTTTTTCAACAGCAGAAATTCTGGTTTTATCGGTAAACAGTTGGTAACATTTTTTATGGTATCCAAGAGTTTTATCAGTAGGTAAACTGAAACATTCGTCTTCTTCCAGAAGCATTAAGTTCTCAGAAATTGTACGCTCATAACAATCAAGTAATATCCATTTGTCAATGCAATCCTTTACTTTGCTCCAACTTTTTTCAGAAAAAGGAGAGACAATTCCAAGATTTTCCTTCCCACAATGTAAGCAACAATTCATAATTGAAGTCATCGTAAAAATTCAAATATTAAGTTCAACGTTAATTGTCAACAAACTTGTTTGTTTACAATCAGAAGCATGTGTAAAGCGCGCTATTTTTATAACTGCGTTCCTCATTGGATAACTCTGGAGTGAGGAACATGGTAGAAGAAATTTGATTGGCTGAATTTGCGGATGTACAAAACTTTTGTATGGAAGTAGTTCCACAATTTTTTAAAATTCTCAAAACAATGTGCAATTTATGAAAGCAGAACTTTATGTAAATAATAATATTTGACATTGAATTATAAAATGCAAATGGAATTACATTGCCCCCAAGTTGCGGGAACAAACATGCAAGATAAGAGTGTTGAGCCCACGGCTATATCGTCTTATCTTACAGACCAAAAAATTCGCTTTATCTTGAGGAGAGATCTATTCGTCTTGTCAATGCGAGTACAATATTTTAACAGCCTTCAGCTTTTTAAAATTAAATTCTAAGAAACTTCGTAACTTTTCAACTCTTCTTACTATTCTATGCTTGATTGTTTGCTTCATAATTTCAATATCAATAGAGAAATATATCTCAAAATAAAATTAATTTTTACTGCTTTCAATTATAACATTTGAGTTAATAAATAATTTAATTGTTGAATCGAAATCTGTTCTGTTTCATATTTTTATTCGTACCAACCGAATGAAATTTGAGAAGTTTGGATACATTGTATGTTACACGATCTCAATAAATTACAGCAAAATATTTTAATGCGTTCGTTTATTTATTTATTGTAACAAAAAAGTTTAGTTTTTTTTAAGTTAAAAAGAAAGTTTCGCTTTATTTTATAAGTAAATGTAACAAATATATGAAGTAAAATATGTTTGTCTAAATAGCCAACCCATTGTCTTACCTATATATAAATATTTTAAAATAAAATTATTATTTAATTGCGAATATATTCCTTAGAAACGTATTTAATATAAAAGTTTTAATTCCTATTCAACTTTTCTAAACTGTCAACTAATTTATATTCACTAGAGCAATTTGCATTATTTAAGCGGTTTTTCAATGCATCAAATCATTGTTTTAATGAAATATTCAACCAAGCCCAATGCTATTAAACTATATAATTCTCTAGTAAGAAAAGGAAAATTTCCCTGTTACATGTTACCGGGTAATACAAAAACATGCTTGTTACTTGCTCAACAGCTACAATTTTTTTGTTTAAAAACAATTTTCTGTTTTGTGAAAAAATTTCGTCCAAACTGCACCTATTCTTCGCCTTTTTTTCCAAGTGAAATATGTAAAATTTGACTTTTTAATAGAAAATATATGTTCTATATCAATTCCATTTGTAACTTTTAAATGTCACTTACTATATTCTAAGGATAATAGCTTAAGCTTAAATGCTTGCGACGAAAAAAATTTTTGTTACTTACATACTCTGACGACTACCTAGATATATCGGCAGAAAAAAAAAAGTAATATGACGACTACCTAAAGAAACCTAGGCATTAACATGTTATAGAGGGCTTTGAAATAATCAATATTATGTCAATATTGCTTAAATCGTGTTAGTCTCGACACAAAATTTTTTTATCACCAAGGTAGTCGTCATAATAAGTAAGTACCCATTTATCTCTAAATTTAAATTATTATTGAGGTACTTATTTTTCAATATCATATAGCAGAAATGAACAAAATATTGAAATTTATAAATTAATATGAAGTTAATGGGCATATACTACTTCCTAAAACATAATTTTTTTTCGAGGACAAAGAATTCCCACTCTCCCATGGCTGATAAACATGAATGACTTAAACATTCATAAGTAAATTTGAGAAAGGCGTTAAGAGTCTTAGAAATAGTGAAAGTTTATTTGCAGAAGTTCGTAGATGAGTGATAAAATTCTTTCAAATACTTGAAGTGTCTTCATTCACAGTTTAAAAAAAAAAAAAAAAAAAAAAAAGTAATGAAAAAAAAAAGGGTTGCAAATCAAAATGACGTAGATTTTTTTTTTCTGGAACATAAAAAACATGGATTGACAAATCCATGCGTATAGAATGTAAACTTCGTATTACAATGCTGTTTGTTAAATATATGATTCTACAATAAAAACATATAGACTCAAAATTCTCAACTATAAAAAATGAAGGGGGAAAAGAAAAAAGAAACATGCATGAATTAAAGTTCACATAAAAAGAGATATTTTTAAAAACTTAAATTAATATAAATGAAAGTTAAAATCATCATATCCATGGAACCATGTCTGGAAACATTTAGTTCTTAAATCTTGAGTATTCGTAAATTTTTAATTTCTAAAAATCAGCTCTATTGTACAGCATTCAAATGAACTCTCTCCAGAATGAAGAAGTGACGTCAGTAAACTTAAGAGTTAAGCCTTTAAGTCTTTTTATATATTATTAATAAGGTTTTGTTAATATTAATTAGGTTCAGTTAAATAAACTTTCTCTCTCTCTCGTTGTTTTTATTACTATAAATTATACTTAATTGTTAGGTCCACGAATTACCGTTCCTAATGTTGCGAAACTAACCCTCAATTTAAGCAGAAGAAAAAGTTCATGCCCTAAAGTTATCTAGTATCTAACAAATGCTGTGAATATTTTCGGAAAAGCAAATGATTCTTTGAACTTTTATTTCCCACCTTTAAACTCAAAACTTATATTAAAATAGTGCTATAATTTTGAAAAAATTTTGAAGTTAAAATAATAATTATATATTTGCATAGTAAGAAATATTGTAATACATATTAGAAATATTGTATTTACAATTAAAATATTATTAATATTTAAAAATCATACTCAATTAGGCGCTCAATGATTACCGTTCTTGATGTTGTGAAACCAACAATTCAAGCAGAAGAAAAAATTATAACATTCATATCCTAAAGTTACCTAGTATCAAACAAACACTGTGATTTTTTGAAAAGCAAATGATTCTTTGAGTTTTTATTTCCTGCTACTAAATTCAAACACGTTATATCAAATAGCAATATTACAAGTTTTAAAAAGTTCTTGAAGTAACTAACAGGTAATATTAAGAAATATCGCATTTACAATCGAAATATACTTAATATTTAAAAATCAGTAATTTAATGTGCCAAATTTGAGTCGATATATTCCTTTATCTAATTCATTAGGAGAAAAATCGCAATACATAAAAGCATTTTACATTAAATTCATCTAACATTTTTTTTTTGTAGATGACATATGATTGAGAATTAAATTAGTGGTATAATATGACGAAGGTTTGTTTTACAGTTTTCTGATATTATTTTGCACATGAAGGTCCGTTTGTCTAGAATCTTCATAAAGTATTGGATCCAAAATAT
>JAPDSC010134285.1:0-17424 GCA_026290005.1 Latrodectus geometricus
TTTTTTTTATTTCCCTTATAATCAAAATGATTATTTTTAGAAAAACTTTGCTATGCCATATTCTAGAAATATGGCATAGCAAAGTTCATGCAAAAATCAAAATCCAAAAGATCAAAATTCAAAAATTAGAAGTGACTTACAATCATTTTCATCTTCAATAAGGATTTCTTCACAATCTTTCGGAAGTGTGGTAACAGGACATTTAAAGACAGCTCCGGAATGGTTTGTACTGAATTGACTAGCAGATGCACGGGGTGAACCAACCAATAAACTGTAAAAAGAAAAATCTATATTTATATAATGCTTACAATTATATATAATTGTCACAAACACATCAATTTAGAAATAATAAATTCTTAAAAACTGGTGGAGTGATATCAATCAATTACTTAAATTACTTGCACAAATATTCACATTAGTTTGGAAATATTTATATAATATGTTAAGATAAAAAAAAATATGTAAGTCAATAAAAAGAAGGTGAGTATTGTTTAATACATTCTTTATATTGATAAAAAAAATTAATATACAAATATATAAATCCTACACTTGCTTTTTTTTGGGGGGGGAGGAAGGGAAAAGACAAAAACTAGGAGAAAAAATTGTATCAAAACAATGTAGGAAAAATTGCACTTTAAACACATTTGTGGTTAGACTATTTCTATTATTGCACACTACTTAAAAATTATTGGTGGCTAAAAATAAGATTTCTTTTAAAATATAACAAATTATACAAAAAATTAAATTCATCTAGTTTTTCTAAATTTTAATCAATTTAATGTGAAAGATTGTCATTATTAATTTGTCTCCATAAATAATACGCTTGAATGAAATTTTATAAACTTTAACTATTAAACAACTTAATTAATAAAATTACTATAACACAACTAAAGTTTTTGCTATTTGATACTTTAATCAAATTTATAATTTCACAATAGATGGGGTGCCTGGATTCCAGTTCCTTCTGTCACTTGGTGCAATGCAACCATGGATAGCATTTTTTGTGCTGTGTTTTTACAATATTTTAATACTATGGTCTATGCTTTTTAATATATTTGTGGGTTTTTATTACTATATTACACAGAAGAAAAAACAATGGGTCATTCCAAAGTACTTTTTTTAAGTTTAAAAAAATTATTTATTTTATTTTTAATGTCTTTTCTATTTAATAAAAAATCTCTCATTGAAAAATAACTACGGATAAATAAATAACACACACTTGTTAAAACAAAATTTTCAAGTGATAATAAAGCAAAAATATATGGCTTTATATTGATATATCAATAATTATTTTAACTGCATTGCACTTTTAATTTAGCAACAGTCTGAATTCTTGTCAAAGCATAACTCTAAATTCAATAAAAAAATTTTTAAAAATGTCGTGTTTAAATTATTAATATATAAACACATTAGATCATTTTCATTAGAATTCAAAATGTTTTTAGTTATACTATTTAAAAAATATAAACTTTCAACTATATAATAAAAACATTGAATTTTGCAAATATCATTTTAACTCAGTGAATAAATATTATTTGTCGTACGGAGAGAGGCTTCATTAGTTTAAAAGAAAAGGGCAGCGAGAAAAAACAGTTTAAAACTTTAAGAGCTCACATCCTTGTGGCGCCATCTTACGGACGCAACAAGTAATAAATATAAGAAACGAAATTCTTGATAAAATAAAGTTTTCTAGCATCATGTTTAAGTAAATACTATTTTGAAGAAAAGTTTACAAAAAAGTTATGTTAATAATCAACAATTTACTTACAAAATCCAAATTTCAATGATGTCATGAAATTCGCTCAAATGGATTTAAACAAACTGTACAAAAATATGTCAATTTGGAATAATAACAGGACGAATATTTATTTTACTGTTCTTCAATTGCATGAGCTAGTATGAAATTAGTTTATCAGTATTTTACGAGATATACAGAGTTATAAGTTTATTATAAAACTGAAAGTTCATGTATACACACGGTAATCTTACAGAAATAAAGAAAAATAAGATTTATTCGTTATTTAATTCAATAATATAGGGATTTGTATTAAATTTGGTATTATAATTTTGAAACATTCATATCAGCCTCATTTGGTTTAAGTTATCATGCTTTTAATTATATTACAATTAAATACTGTTTTCACATTATATGATTTTCTAAAATTATTTTCTAATTAATTAGATTTATCATCCTTCTTGAAGAAAGCAAATATCCGCATTGCGGTGCATCGTGATATAAGCACCTTTACAGACAATTCAGATCAGCTTTGATTGTGATTTAATCAATTAAAAACGTAATTATCAAATTTTCAAAATAAAATTTTCTGACCGCTACGAAATTAGTGTCATTAATAGAAAATCTTTTTTAATATCATAATTCTTTGTTTCAATTATAATCACTTTTTCATGTTAAAACTCTTCATCGTTTTTATCATAGTCTTCTGATTTAGCTTTCATTTAAGCTCGGTTTATTATTATTTCCTAAATAAGAAGTCTGCTTTCAATTCCCGCAGATATTCTGATGATCCGGAGATATAATTTTGCACTTCCTATTTTTATAAATAAGAGTGAGCAGTAGGTTTAATATGTAGAAAGACAAATATTAATGATAAGAAAATTAACACAGGTTTAAAACATCAGCTAAATATAAAAATAACCGAACGCAAATCTATCAAAAGAAAGTCAGAACAGAAAAACGTAAATTTACGCGAAATCCTCATTATCAAGCATTTAATTAATACTTTGTTGTTAATTATTTTTCTTATAATTATATGGTAGGACCACATACTTTGGGTTAATGTTGGATCTATTGTCATGTTTTATCCACAAGGGACTGGACTCATGCTTCGAAGCGTGAATTACTCGACTGCAAGCTCAGCTCACACTTTTCAGAATGGAATATTCTAAGATCGATTCCGGCAATTGCTGAATAATGAAATCCAGGTTTCTGCTTTCTATATACACAACTTTTATAAAATTTCTTGGTTTTCTTACTTATAGCAAATGGTTGTAATGGCCTGGTTAGTTAGGGAATCGTTCTCATTGTCAGCAGGTAATGAGTTCGAATCCCGGCTCAATCAAAGATTCATCATGTTCGATAATGGCGTCTGGGGCAAGTTAAATAGATCGTGATTGCAATGTCCTCCAAGTGAAATAATACCTGTAGGGGTGGCAAGTCAAGTACTACGGCGTTTTCCTCTTGATTACAGCTTCTAAATTATATAGCTAAATTATATGTTTCCATTAACTGATAGAACTCAATTCAGGTCCCAGATATCGGGAAGTATACAACAACAGCTGATGGTACAGGGACATAATATCAACGAAAATTCATTCAGGAATGCGACTCACAGCGCATGTTCAAATGCTTTTCAACAGCTGTTAGCTGTTACTAAGCTTTTTTAGAGTTAAATGAAATTTAGATTGCAACTAAACTATAGCATATAAAAATTTGTCATATTTTAATGGAGAAATTTTCCAGAAATCAGAAAAATATTTTAATTTTTATCCATAATGAAAATATAAAACTATATTTTTTATTACGAATTTAAGCATTCGAATTAAGGAATAACAGAATAATCCGAGCATTCAAACCCTTTTGATGATTCGCAAAAGGCAAAACAGCACCGCAGTGAGAACTGAGCAACATCAGTAAATTTGATGTTGGGAAAACTGTCTCGAAACAAAATGCTTAGTATTTATGGGATAATCATACAGCTGCAGCAGAAATTCCTTATTTATTGGAATGGGCCTGCCAAATTATATTTCCGAGAATCGAGACGAAAGAGACAGCGACAGTCGGCAACAATCACCATCAACAATAATCAAGAACTTCCTGAGAGCGCATACCCCCCCCCCCTCCTCGTCATCTCTAATGAGCGAATGGCCGGGTGTGTAAATTTCGGAACGAATTGTCGGCTTCGTCTCATATTTTATCACATACTTACTTCTTCTTTTTTTGTGATTTATATTATGCCAAAAACAGCAACAACAATAATAATAATAATAATAATAATAATAAAGACTTATTTTTATTTAACTGTTAAAAAATTTTCCTAGCAGCAAAATTGGCTTATGCGTTATGAAAATTAAAAAAGAGCATTGATTTTGAGACGAATTTAAAAAATAATTAGTACACTAGCGTATTAATGAATGCTGAGGGCGTAAAACGTAGCTTTCATGAGCAGAAAATTTCGGCTACGACATCTATCTCACAGAAGATCTATGCATGGTAAAAGTAAAATTAAAAGCATACGATCCTCCCACATATGGGACGCAGTGAGGAGAGGATCATGCCAGCTCATGCATCGATCTCGTCACTTAGCTGTAGTTCATAATTATGAAATAATTGCTATATTGAGTGCCTTTGCAAAACACTTTGGTTTTATTTATTAGTGAATCACTCAAAGGTAAATTTCGGTACGGTTTTGTATACAGAAATCAGAAACGTTTAACACTAACAAATTAAAATAGTTTTATGTAGCATTGGAGCTGCAGAATGGTATCCGGAGAAATGATTGGAAGAATTCTAGTATCGATTATGTTTACGATTGTCCTTCAACAGATGAACCCAAAGCCAACGGATAGGAAAATTAGACAATAATTGTTAAACAGCGTAGAAGATTATGTTTTAGAATTGTGGTTCTCAACCACTGCACCAAGCGCACTTTTGTGTGGCGCCTAATTCTTAAAGTGTGCCGCCCAATTTTTGAAATGCATGAAGTAAAAATTATAATGCAACTGTTATGAGCAAAGTTTGCGTAAACCAAGAAAAATACATTAAAAAAGGATTTTTTCTAACAGTTAAGCACCATATTTTTTACAGTTAAAAAATTCTTTTTATGCTCGATAACTGTGACTTTTCATAAAGTGAAATATTTGCCACCCCCCCGTGAAGAAATTTAAAATATATTCCCAGTATATCTACAATTACAATTTTGTACATCTTATTTGTATGAATTCAGAGATTTTCAGTATTAACCAACATAAAAACGAAAGAAAGATAGAGATAGTTATATATAGTAGACGATATGAGAGTAGTATATTGTCATTTTTACGACCCAATAGAATTGAAATAATCAAAAAACATCAAGCTCAAATTTCTCATTAAAAGCATCCTTATTATTACATTGCGATTAATCTCTTAATAAAAGTACTGTTGTTTTTGTAGTATTATTTTATTTTACATTCAAGTTTATTATGATAAACTATTTTACACATAGGTAAGTAAATAGCTTCTAAACTTATCTTTTTCTTTATGAACTACCAACTTTTAAAATCTTTAAAAATGTGCCGTGAGAAAAAAAAAATAAATAAAAAATAAGAAGCACTGTTTCAGAAGATAGGAAAACAATAAAACCAATGCAATAATATTAGCTTAAATATAAATGCAATATACCAAACCAATTTAATGCTAACACAATGAAAATTCCACGAAATTTCAAGAAAAATAAATTAAAATATAATACCAAAATATACATTTTTTAAAAGCACAAATAAAAATATTTTACTGTAGAATTTATATACACCTTTTTGGAGGGTACAGTGCAGCGGTCTATTGTGAAATTTCAAAGAAACTCACAAAACAAAAACAAGCAATACCGAAAAAATTACAAATGTTATTTTGGGTTTCGAATCATAATTGAATTGAGTAAAGGAACGAACTGAGTAATGATGACAGAAGCTAAGTCCTCAATATTTTTGCACAGCATAGAGTGAGAAACTATTGAAAACAGTAAAACATTTCTAAATTTTAATAATTAAAAATAAAAACTAGAACACAAAAATTTTCAATAACCGTTATCAATTAAGGGATTCGATTCATAATCAATTAACACATCCTCAGGAAACTCATTGTTAAACAAAAAAATGTTTCATAAGATGGCTCTACTGAAGTAGGAAAAAATAAAACAAAATAATTCGAAGTTAAATTTCCACTTGACATATATTCCGAGCTCCAAATAGATGGCAATTGATATAAATGAAGTTTTAATGGAAAATGAACACATAGTGTCCAGGGTGAAGTTTTCTTAAGAATGATGGAACTGAAGAACCTATTAAGGGTCCTTGGGCGCCAAACGATTAAAAGAAGGCCATTCGGTGACGACGAGTGGTAGAGCACCACGTCGTAAAATGAATCGTCTGCCACACAAGTAGTCTCGTGTCACCCATTGTTTTTCTCTTACGACTAATCGCTCAGAGAAACAAATTTCAATTCCTTAGACACAAGTTATTTTAATCTTTTTTCTTTTTTCGAAGCTGCGGCAATTATATACTAGGCTATTAAGATATCGGAGGCAAATTCGTTAAATTAAAAATATCATAAATTTATCATGAAACTTAAGATATTTTAATATAACTCGTAAACTACATTAAAAGAAATTTAGTATGATTTATTTTTACTAATTGTTAAAGGAACTTCCATACATAAGAACACGAATAAAATAATATAGAAGAAATCGAAAGAAATATATAGAAATAAACAAATCTGAAATCTTGATTGCTTTTTCTTTCAATATCATTTAATAACTTGTTTCATTTATTTTTTGTAATTAATTAGCATTTAAATGGATTAAGATTTTTTATTTCTTTGAGTAACTTTCTTTATAATATTTTTTTAATTTAAATTAATTATTTTTCATTAGAATCAAATAATTTGTTTTATTTCTATTATATTTATACAAGTTTTTATTGAATATACGTTCAATCATATTAATTTACACACATTTGTTGAGCACACTTAAACTAAAAAATATTTTTAGAATCTTTTATTTAATGAACATAAAATTAGATGAATATTCTCGTATCTCACATACCTTCGACTAAAAATACTTTCAACAATCATGTGTTCATAACCGTACAAACGGTTTAAAAGAAGGGGCATACAAGCGAGTTGTTATTATCAATAAAAAACCTTGCTTTATGAATGATTTTATTTTACTAAATTCCTTAACTTAAATATTATCGATTTCTAATTCTATTTTTTAGAACGAATGGATCGTTAATTTCTGTGCTATGTAGTGAACATATGATATATATATCCCCTTGACATTTATTTTCTTCAAATATAAACATAACCCCGAGTCTTACAATTAGCATTATCAGGTCTATCTATCTGTGGCTTGAACCCCCTTCGCGACTAAACTATTTACAGATCGACGGGGGTCGGGAGAATCTTTCAGGAGGCAGTTGCCATGGCAACTAATTCTTGTTGCACTGGGAAAACCTCTGGGGGGTTTTGTTGCAGAAGGATCTCGGAATAAAGGAAGATACTAAGTTGGTCCTCACTGATCATCTTCTGTTATCACCCCGTTTCCAGAGGTCGGAATTATTTTTGGCATATCTTTTATCATGCGGGAATTGCTGATAATGTTCATGACGAATGAGGATACAGGCTCTTCCGTTTCGGACGGGGATGTGCAGCGAAAACTTCCCCTCGTGGTGAACTTGCGAACGAGACAAGGGAATTCTTTGTACAGCACGCAGAAAGAGATTTATTTTGTTTCGCGATTCTCGGTATGATTCTCTGACAGTCAAAACGAATCCATTTTTTATGGGCTAAGGCAGTTAGCAAGTCGACAACCTCGTCAAATCTTGAGGGGGAATAAAAGTAGAAATAATAAAATGTAAAGTGTCTAAAAATATCTTATATTTCATAAAATAATGAAGATACAGTTAAATCCATAGCATTTATAGAATAAATTTGTATGAGTGCATATATATATATATGGATTGATAGATGTAAAATTGATTTTATTTTTTTTTATTGAAAAGAGAAGTTGGTTTGATGAAGTATTATCTGTTTGTAATGAAATCTTACTCCAGAAACTGTACGAATAAAATTAATGAAATCAATGCTGTCGAAGATCGTCGTCCTTACTACCAGAAAGACTACTGGTTAGATTCCTAATCTGGTGAAAGACTATCGAGATGAGAGGGTTTTGACACAGCGTAATTGACAGGTCTAGTGGCTATAGGCTGTTATAAGGCATTTTAACATTCAACGTGTTAATTGCCTTTTAACTTAAGGACTTTTCTTAAGTAGTGAGGAATAATCAACAATCGCAAGGGAGGAAACTCGGAAAATTCTCGAGCACTCACGATGACAAATGTGTTTGCACAAGGCAAAATTACAACATCGCTTTCTCGTTATTTAACAGTGGTTAGGATCGAGCCAGGGACCTTATGCTCCGAAGATCGATGTCCTATCATAGAAACAGTGAGTCTTCATTTTACAAATTAGTAAAGATAGTTGCTTACACTAGGAAAGTGTTCAATATTGATGATTTAAAGGTCAAGGTTGCAAATGCAATAGACGATATGCTTGCCTTTACGTGGTATGCAATCGATTATGGTCATTAAACGGGTTTTAAAATGTCTGAAAATGATCAATGCTTTTAAGATAAAAATTTTACTTTTTATAGTCTAATAAAACTCATTTTTCTTAAAAAAAAAGGGGGGGGGGTGAAATCTTTAGCTTGTTGACCAGTCTGGATTAACCATCCACCCTTATTAGAGACTAAGATAAGTTCACGTTTTACGAATATTAAAAAAACTAAAACTGTAAAATTAACTGTGAAAAGTATTCAATTATTTTGAGTCGTTCCAATACCATGATATAATAACATATCTCTAATAATATGTATACAAAAAATATAAAATGCATTAAATTTTAATGATTTTAAAAATAATTAAGCATTTGCTTTAAAAAATTGATACTATAATAATAATAATGACTAAAATATATCTTTTTTTTCCATGCACTAGAATATTTTGATTTAAATAATAATGTTGATAATTCATGAGGATATTTTTTTCATACTACATAAGTATGACTTCAGCATTAATATCTATTTTTATAATAATTGTGATGCCACACTGAAATATAAAAAGTATCGAAGCACAAAAAGATGGTTACACAAATTTTCCCTTTCCTTTCACAATTAAATTATGTCTTTCAGTGCAAGCATGCACAAATTCCAATCGAAAATTAATTATTTTTCTTTTGATCCGCATATTTATAGTGGAATTTTCCGTACTTAGCGTTTCTGCAATTTGTTTTTGCGCATAATATTCTGATTGGTTTGTTTGCCAACTTAATAATCACTTTTTACATATTTTATTATTTCGCCCGGAGAAGACAAATAGTTTAAAGTTGATTCCTAACTTTTACATTCATACTTGGTTTGTGAAATAGAACCGGAAATGAGTTGTAGGATCACATTCTTTGAAGTGAAAGTTTGTTTGAACCTAACAAAGGTTGAACTATGGGGTGGCTTTATTTGCTTATTAATCGGCGATTACTTTTGTACAAGAGGGCTAAATCGATCGGGACTTGCAGTTCAAAATGAATTTTGAAAAACAATGAATACTTAAACCCTAAACAAGAATTGAACTCATAGACTATGAAACCAAAGGCTAGAGAGCTAGCCATTCAGCTGCTAGCCCATCTTCATGAGATGGAGTAAGAACCATAGGATGGGGATTTATGGTAAGTTTTTCTATATAAGAGCTAGTTCCTACAGTTTGAACGATTTCAACCCCACGAACTGTTAACCCTCAAACGCTCTCATTTCATCAATTAACCACCCTGTGCTCATTAGGAGGGGAGAAACAGTGTTCCATCTCAGCCACTTTTGAACAATGGTTGCTTTTTTATTCAACAAATTTTTGTACAGCCAGCTAATTCGATCGGGGCTTACAATTTGAAATGGAAATTCCCGCCACTAATAACAGCTAGTCTCAGGTAGGAATCGTACCCACGAACTGAAAAATACAAAACCTTTATTCATTTGGCTGCCAACTCCGCAGTAAGAAGTGAGGAATCGTTCAATATAAAATACAGGTTGACAGTGACAACAAACTGTTCATGAAACTAAAGGAAAGAAAAAATGGTCACATATAAAGAAATGTTTAAAAGTTTATTTTATTATTTTTTTATTTTATCCCAAAACCATACAATCAAATAACGATTTCGTACAAACCTGAAATTTTAAAATATGAGATCGTTAAAGAATTCCAAAAAAAAAAAAAAAATGGAACAAAACTATTTAGTTCCGAGAATTTCGACTTGTTTATTTCTTTCTAAGAAACACAGGGTTGAAATCAGATTGTGAGCGTTAATTTTAGATCAACTCATAGGCTCGTGGGAAACTCTTCATGACCTAAAGATATTTCTCCTAGCCATAAAATGCTTCTCGTCTGATAAAGCTATCTGATCACCGAAAAATGCCTCCAAACATTAGATATCGCTAACGACATGCGTCATTAAAAATATAATTATGTATATCTAGAGGTTATAAAAACACGGTGGAAGTCAATTGCAAAACGAATAATTATTTTCCAGTTTATAAAAATATAATCTTTTTTTGAATGCACTATATTTTATGAAATGTTTTGGAGGGGGGGGGGTGCTGAAATAAATTATGCTTATGAAAGTATTTTAGATGAGAATGTATAAAAGATTTTGATAATGGTACCTAATTTGGCATGAAATAAAAGTATTTTTATTTATTATAAAGTGAATTTAAAAAATATGAAGTCAAATTTATTTTCTATAAATATATAATTTTAGTAAAATTACAATATAATTTTGACTTTTAGTATATTTTTGGAGATATTAACCTAAAATATTCATGTAATATTAATCATAGTTGAAATTACAAATCATGCAGATATATGATATTAATATGAATTCTTACTTATCATGGACGATTGCATTTTAAAAATTTTAATTTAAAGCCTTATTAATTTCTAAATGTTTGGTGAACTAACCAAATTTATTTGTAATACAGTGAATACATAGCTGAAACATTGCAGCTATTGTAAGACATGTGACATTTTACCGTAGGACAAGTTCCGATTGACTTTTCACAATTATGTGTAATAATTATAAGTCACAAGAAAGAAATTCTGGAAAATTCCCGAGCACTCATCCTGACAAACGTAAGAAGAACGCAGACACACCACATACAGCTTCCGTTGTTCAATAGTAGCTGGGATCGTACGCGGGACTTTTCGTACTGAAAAGCGCAGCTATTATCCTTAAGTTATCACGAACAGAACTTACAGATGTACATTAAAAATTAATCAATTAGAGTACAAATTAAAAATAAGCACTGATTTAATATGGTTTTACTTGTAAAGCTATATATTTTAAAAGCAATAGAACTTATATAAGCACTAGAACTTTTATGAAAACAAATGCATGAATACTGATTTTTGATGGTCATTGAAAATGAATATATAATTATATAGATCGTGCATATTTCTGTTACATAAAAGTTTTATGAAACAAAAATATGCAAGATCTGCATAATTACATATTCATTTTGAAATATTCGTACCAATAAAGCAAATAAAGCTACAGCATCAAATGTCAAACTTGGCAATGGTATACTATATTCCAATTTATTTCAATTTTAGAGAAAAATAAACTTCAAAATGGATTAGCATAGTCTGCAATATAGTTATGTTAAATGAAATACGAACAGAATAATTCAAATTTTTTTTCTATCATTTCGAAAATGTAACAATCTGATTATGCAAAAATTCTTAAGAATTTTAAATTACAAATAAATTAATAATTCTCAACCACAAGCCATTATTTAATTCTTAAAAAAGCTTGTGGTTGAGAAATATATAAATTTAAATCACGCAAATGCGGTTTCTGTCACTTTCCAGCTACTAAATTTCCAGGCCGTCTTGATCTCCAAACCTTAAGCCTTCTGATTTCTATTCATGACATAATAATTTGGAGAAAATTAAAGGTTAAAAATTGCTGTAGATAAAGCAGTCATACAACTTCTTTTCGATAATGATCGAAGCCATTTCAACGTACTTTTGTATTAGGAGGGGGGAAAAAATGAACGATTAGTTTAACAATAAATAATTCACCCAATACCTCGCTGAAAATTTGCTGTTTTTTTTTATTGTGAAAAATAAGACTTGATTGATATCTTGTAATACCAAAATTTAATGAAAGAGTAGTTTCACAATATCAGTCAAAAATATCTAACAGAAGAGAAAGATATCATAATATTTATACACTACCTGTTTTTCAATAAGAGCAATAAATAAAAATTAAATTACCTGTTCCGTGTATGAATAATTTCACACAATGAATATATAAACACGTATACATTAGATATAAATATCAGATTGCACAAAATGAATAGATATAAATGTTGACTCAAAAATCACGTTTCATATTCAATGAGAAACAAGTAATCACAAACGCTAACAGAATACCAAAATTGCTATCATTTAAGCCATTCTCTCATATTACTTAATCCGCCCACATTAAAAGGCAATGTAGAATTTGATACAGGCCATAATATTATTGGCCTGTGGCCTAAGATTAAGGTTAGGCCTGAATTTTAAAGAGGGGCGGAAGTGTTCTGGGTGAGAAGCTATTACAACACTTTAACAGCAGAGCTGCCAAAGGCCTCCTTCCCTCCCCAAAAGTTTGCTTACCTTTCATACCAGAAACGGTGTTTTTTAGCAGCTCGAAGGGTGGTCTGCCAGTCAACGTGATGTATTTTTTAAGTTCCGGTTTCCTTTTCTTAGCTAGTAACGAATGAATGAATTTTTCATGCTGCGCAAGACGTTGGGAAACTTCATCGTGTTGGAATGGAAATGCTTTGCTCCAGGCTCAGCAGTCAAACTGGTTCACGTGTAGTATCATTTACAGCAATGTAAAAGATTCTACTGTAATAAATTTGCACTTATCCTCAGGGGTAATTATAGCCTAGGAAACTGTACTAAGTGTATTATAAATTTACAAACTGCCACACAATTTTGATTTGTTTGTCAACCTACATTCATTTTTTGCACACAAGGGACAATTAGACCAGGATTTACAGTTTTATGTGGATCCCAAACCATACAAGCTCAGGACTCACCGTGGCCTAGTAGTAGGGCACTGCTCTGCGGGTTCGATCCCAGACACTGCTGAAAAACAGGAAGATGGATGTTGTTGTTGCACCAGCACGTAACCCAGCGATGGGCTCTAGCAGTTAGATGGAAGCAGTCAGGTGGGACTCTTCGTCATTTAAAAGGAGGGACCAAGCAGAAGACCTACGAATATTTGACTTGCCACCCACAGAAGTATCGTTTCACTTGGAGGATATTGCGACCACGGTATATTTAAGGTGCCCCATCCATCTTTAGTGAACAGGACGGATCTTCGGTTATTCCGGGATTCGAGCTCACTACCACTGGGTAACGCCTTGACAATCATACCATCGCGGCCTCATTGGGAGATGGATATTGCGCTTCTGCCTTAAGCTCAATGAGGGATTTGAACCCAAGAAAGGTTGAACCGAAGTCAAAAGTGCTAACAACCATTCGGCATATAGCTTGTCCAAGATACGGAGACACTGACGTAGGAATAATAGTTCAAGAGAGGCTGACACGAACGTTAACCTCATATGCATATATTATTTTTTAATTTGGAATTTTCTACCTAAGTTTTTAAATTTAGATACCGCAGATAATCCTAAAGCGAAGAAGCTACTTACGGATAATCGAGATTTTATTGTGAGCAAACAGCAACGTAATCCGACTAAACAAAATTTGAATCTACAATGCCCCATCATAATAAATCTGTAAAACTGGGAGAAAAAAAAAATGACTGATTGGAACACAAGCACAGGCGCTTAAATTTGCAAGCTATCCCCTTTCGATTTAAAGTGCGACAGATAAAACTCAGCAAAATTATTCGCTGTTTCTTCCTCATCTTATCGGAAACGAAATTCCTCAAAAACAAAATTCAAGATGTAAACAATTTCGCATCCCAGTGCATCCGACAAAAGAATCTCTATCCGAAACCACCAGGACAACACTGTAAAGCACGACTTACAGACCTTGAACTCCTCAGGGTCAAGTGAAACTGATAGAACTTCCGGGGGGATCTTCCACACATAGCACCGCTCAACGAAACAAAGAAATGAAAAGTTACGCTGACCCAATTGATGCTCGAGCAATAATGGCGATAATGATTATAATTTGGCAGGAAATGAATCATTTTTTCCCCTGCTATCTCTTCTCGCAGATGACAAAGTTGTCCAGGCGTGCGAAGTGGGGGCGTTTTTTTGAACACCCCGAGAAGGCATTCTCACGACATGGGAATTGTCATATGACAACAATGGTGAGTTTTTCGGTTGATAGGGGGTGTGCTTCGAGGCGTGAAACATCGCACCCACGCAAACGAGATCGTTTTTTTTCTACATTTCTAAGGCATCAATTATTCCAGATGGTGCTTTAAGAGAAGAATAAGGATTCTATTATCAAACTAAAAACTCATTTAATAATTAAATTTAGAATAAATTAATTTTAATTTTCCATTTTTGTGTACTTAAATCAGTAAAATTTTTGAATGACAGCATATAAAACATTATTTATTAATGTTATTGTTTATATTTATTTTATTTGTTAATGTTTATATTATTAATGTAATTTATAATGTAAACATTATTACAATTTTATTCACAAAATGTAAACATTTTTTATATTCTTCTAATAATTCTTTTAAATTAAACAATATACTAAACAAAAATAAAAAAAAATAAAATGACAGAATAATTCAAAAACTATTTATAAATGAGACAAAAAAACTATATTTAACGCAAAATCAACAAAAATAAATTATCATAAAAAAATCATCTACTTGAAAAATATTTTTAATGATGTAATTGATATTATTTATATGTCATCTTATTTAACAGAAATATTAATGCCATGTCAGATTTGACATCAAAAGAATATGAAACGTGCATTGAATCATCAATTTTAATTGATTAATTTATGATTGATAAAAATGACAGAACTACACATAACTGAATGGCAATTTAAATAATGAATGATAAAATTATAAACAAGCCGTCATCCATGCTAATTGATTTCAGATCTAGGCACTTGTATATAAAGCATCAATTTTTTTTAATAAAATGTATTATTTAAATGAATACAATCTATATTAATATCAAACTAGAAAGACAAGTGGCACGCCTAATATTAAATAGGCAATTAAGTTATCACTAACATTATTATGAAGGATTTAAATATTACAATCCCATTACTAATGTGTCAACAATTTTAATAACCTTCTGGATTATACTGGTTTACATTTGATTATAAGAAATTCAACAAAAAAACTTCTTTACAGGCACCAAATAGGAATGATGAACAGTGCAAGTATCAGTATTTAGGTTAATACGATAAAATTGCTGGGTGGGTGTAGTAGTGAATAAATCTGAATTAAAAGCTGCGGATTATATTCTTTTTCAAGGTTCTTGAAAAAAGCTGTAAATCCAAATTTTATTCTAAGTATCGTGTACAAGGTAAGAAGCCAAGAATAACAGAATTTCTTTATTCTGTTTATTACTAGTTAAGAGTAGTTTACCGCTCAACTGTCATTTTTGTTTACGATATCAATCAGACAAGAACATGCAATTTAAAATGGGTTGTTGAGGTTGCACCAGCATGCTTCCCTGTACCTAAAAAATTGTGTTTGTAAAATGGGAACTATACCACTGAAAGCAGTGGAAACAGTCGGGTGGGAATTTTCATGATTTAGAGACAGGAACCAAGAAAAAGATTTGGCCTGTCATTCCCAGAGTATCATTACACTTGGAGGACATTTCAACCACTATTTATTTAATGTGCCTCAGATGCCGTTAATGAACACAAAGGATTTTCGGTTAATCCTGGATTCGAACTCGCTACCTTTTGATAATGAGAATGATGCTTTAACCAACCAAGCCACTACAGCCCCATTTTAAAAATGGGGTTCTAAAGACATAAATATCCATACCCACGGTAGGAATCAAACCTATGAATTATACATTGAAGTGTAGAATGTTAACAATTTGGCTACCAGCTTAATATTATGAATCAGAGGAATTTGAATTTGTGAATTGCAACTCGACGCTGCACACCAGGAATGCCTGTATATCATTTTCAATGAATAACTTTCCCCAGATATAGTGTCCTGGGCCCTCTATATCAGAACAGCCTGTATATAAAATTTCGTGGATTGCATTTTCACTTCATTGAAAACTGATCACGACATCGAAGACACAGATTAAACTAAGTTACCATCTCCCTTAGTGCATGAATTATAACAAACACACGTGAGCGGGCAAAACTCGACAGGTATCGCAAGTCATATATACCACTGGAAAAGATCTATTAACTTTTTGAAGAAAACGTAGAATTTGAAAAATAATAATATTTGCTATTAATTTAGCGTTGTTCAAAACACTTCACTGCATTTGAATTTAGGTCACAACTATAAATCAAAATAAATCGAGTTAAAAATGGAATGCTCGAAATTTCCATTTAATTACAAAGCTACTAAATACTGAAGTTTGGATTCCTTTCATTGGATTTCTATTTGGTGACGTATTAAAAAAAATGAGCCTATGCTGCAATCGGCAAAAGAATAATCCTAAGGCATAAGTTTATTCCATGAAGCCTATCTCAATCCAATCGCGAATGAAAACTCGCCAGACAAATAATAAGAATTTTATATACGTAAATTTCCGGATGAGAAAGCAACTCCTTTAAAAGAATGTTATGCATATTGTTTATAATTTCAAATGGAGCCTTAAAAACAAATAACAAAATTCGAACGGGCGTTTCTTTCAAAAATGAAGTAATTAATTTTAATATTTCACAACCGAAGGCGTTTCATTTAAAGAGCTTTTAATATACTCTGCATTACAATATCACATTCTTTTTATTCAACGATATGTCAAGGATTTTCCTGCAGAGGTTTCAGTTATTAAGTAATTTCCCCCAAATTACCACTTCATCAAATGAACGACCTTCATTTTAATAGAAAATATTATTATCATAACAAATGCATCATTGCAAAGCGGCTGGAGAAATCAAAATTAACCCATAAATACCCTCTGTGGTGGGTGTTGTGCATCATCAATAACACAGAATGTTAATGACTTTAGTTTTAGCGCCTCGGAACTGCTTACTACCTGAACACTAGGAAGGGTGATCACATAGATTTCCATCCAGTAGCTAAGAAATACGATTGCCCTGGTGGCGCAATTGAAGAATCACTCGCATCTTAAGTAAAAAAGATATTGTAGCTCAGAAGATTTATATTGAGTAGATATGGAGATAATGAGAGCAGAAATGTTGACCCATATACTCACTCAGTATTCAAACTGCGGGGGTGGGGGGGTTAGCATAATAGTTTAGTGTGGTTTATTGGTTGGGAAACGTTCTTTGAAAGGAAATATTCTACATTGAATCAAAGTCATTGAGTAATGAGAAATCTGTAGTTACACTTTTTACATGCACATCTGCCAGAGTATGTGCTTAAGAATTTTACGATATAATTTCTTCTGCAGCACGGATATATATATATATATATATATATATATATATATATATATATATATA